>JANHGB010008521.1:20254-42963 GCA_026283785.1 Coracopsis vasa
AAAACCAAATGCCTATATGCTGTTTGGAAGAATGAGAAAATTATCTTATTCTTGCCCTGTAAAACTCCAAATTTTGAAGAAGAAATTAATCTCATTCTCTCCCTTTTTGCTACGTAAAGTTCCTATCTTGACACCTTATATATTTCTACTATATGGAACTGATTTAAATGAACACGAATTACGTGAAGGAAAACTGAAACCTCTCTGAAGCTGAATGCAACTTATATGATAGACAGAAAATGAGCAGAGACAACTGAATCATGTAATTATTAAAGTAATCACCAGCCGTACTGGATTGTCCAATAAAAAGATCTGTAAAGATATTGATTACATCTGGGACTGGAATATCTCCTTGGTACAGTTCACTGTAAAAACAACATACCAAAACGAATGCCTGGGCCTAAGGATCTATTGAACTGTCTAAGACTATGAAATTCCCTACTCGCTTAGATCTGTGGAACTTCTAGATTTCTATTTTCATCAAAATATCAGCAGCTAACGAGCACATTTGCCTTTCCTCATTGATTCAGACATGCCTACTTACTTCTTACAAGTGAGTTATTTCATCAGTCTGAAGGAAATACTCCAATTCAGAGCCTTTTATACACAAGAAAAAAAAAAATCTTAGTATCAGATCTTCAGGATAGATATTCAACTCTAAGACAATTTAGGAAAGCAAAAGTAACACTTGTCCCTCACTGAGAGGAAGATGCTTATCATCAAAAGAACTGTGCCTAACTACCTGCTGTAAAAACTGATATTATTCAAATCTCCGTCAGTACCTATGAAATGGAAAAAAATCAGTACTTAATTACTGAAAAATTCCACAGAAAAATATTCTTATTTAAAATACAATTTGGAATTTGGTCTTCAGGTTATGAGTTTGCTAAAATATTGAAAACATTAAGATCTCATTTCAGATTTTTGTGTAACAGCATTTAACAATTGGAAATAGACAACTTGGTAAGTTAACCTATTCTAAGTATCACTGAGATGTCGATTACTAAGAATATTATTACTGTTCACTAAAGCAGGAGCTACCTATGCAAAGCAAGCTGAAGATTTTTAGGATTCTTCCTAAAAACAAGAAATGGATTGAATTCTAGAATTCTTACCTGGCAGATTAACTGTTGATTCAGTGCCACCTGTGGCAGTCACGGCCTGGCTCTAGCTCATCATTCACAAGGTAGTAAAGTTTAATTGCATCTGCAGTACCTAGAAATTTACCCATGCCTTCCTGAACTCTCATCTAGTGGGACTATGCTCTTTTCTGAAGAGACCAACATCCCCAGGTGATACCAAGACACTCAGGTTAGTTTTGCAGCTATTCAGCTGATTTCGACATTGAGCAAGTTGCCTATGATTAAACAGTGGAATAGTTCACATTGCATTTAGTCTTCACATAAAATCAACAGAGATCATAACTGTCTTGCTGAGCATGGTGTATGAAGCTACAAATACATGGTTTATCAGCATTTTTTTTTTTGTTTATTTGTGTACATCTCAGAAAAGGGAAAAGACAGTTTAAGACTTTATAAAAATGTTTTCTACTCATGAATGAGTATTAAAGTGGACAGTAATTCCCTGCCTTAATTTGTTCTATACTATTCAACATGCTTCCTAAAAACTTCAGAATACTTTGCCTCACTGATTTGGGATGTGCTGCATATTTTTACTTACAGAAATATTCCATCTATGAGTGAATGTCACATATATTCAAACACCATCATTAAAATTTTTATTTTGGAGTGGTAACTTAGCACTAGTTATACTAAACCAATAAAACTGCAATTAGTCTTAACACTCTGCTGTGGGTGTTGTATTTTCTCGTGTATTCTCTCTGCCTAATTGTATACTGGATTGTTATATATTACTTACCTTTGACAACCTTTCTGTGATCTATATCTACAGTAATAAAGAGAGTTAACTTTGAAATCATCCTCAAGCCCCAACAGGCCAACCATTCCCACTTCAAAGCCTTTTGGAGAGGATTCTAAGGTTATTCTAAGCCTCTAAACTTGCTGACCTTATAGATAGGAATTCAAAATTATTCTTCCCTACTTCCTCCCTCTCAACAATTTATTTTCTTGAAGTTCTACCAAATCAGATTATACAATGGTACTTAGAAAATCATAACATGATTATTATACTCTCGACTTTTATACATACAGTTATTGCAACAACCCTCAGCTAAGCACATGTACATGAATAACCTTGGTCTGTGACTATCAGTCTTGAAACAGTCATTGAGACATACGCATGTAGATATGCATGCCTTTCATGTTCCTATAACTATTATGAAGAGGAGCTTCAAAGGATTTGTCTTTTTTTTTGTTCGGTTGGGTTTTTTCTCTCGTTAACAGTGGTTAGCTAATTTCAAGTGTAGTATTTTGATTTTTTATTTTTTATTCTGATTTTTTTCTTTAGAATCTCTAGATTAAGTTGAATTCTGATATTAATAAGTATGCTTATTTTCACTGTTTGCATTAATTTATACAATGCTATTTCCCTAAATATGATTACTAAATGTTGCCAGTGATCTTGATTATTAACCTCAGTTCAACACAAACACCCTTGAGACATTCTAGAATTTTAAATTGCTGCTCTCTTTCAATTCCTTCTGAAGAAACTTCCATGCTACATGCCCTTTCAAGGTACTTCATCTAAGCATGTTATCATTTTATAAGCCTTGGCACATCAGTGTGATGTTCTTCAAATATTAACATATTTCATTACTTGTTTACTTGATTTCCTTTATAAAGGATGCACTACTAATAAAAACCATTCTCTTTACTTCAAAATCAATTTCTGTTGCAAGTTTTGATAGTGAACCCTCCTACATATGCAGAATTTGCACTGATGAGAGCCAGAATGTTGCTCTGAACTTCTTTCATAAATCATTATAGAGAATTAACATAACATCAAATTTCTAAATCTAAAATGAATTTTTAATTTGTTTTAAAATTTCATGAAATTTGAGATTTGCATTTCTCTGAATTAGTCATTTGGTTAACAATTGAAAAATACTTTAATCTAGTTGCCTTTATCAAAACAATTTTAATAATTGGCTTGTGTTTCTTTAAAGAATTCTTGGTTTGTACCAAGAGTAACTACTTTGAGAACAAACCTTTCTGTCTCACAGTTTTAAATGATCTGGTAGGGGGCAACAATAAAACTAGGTGGTTGGGAGGGGAGAGAAGTGACCAAACCAACTATTAAGTGGATTAAATGCAACATGTACACTCCACCAAAAGCAGAGACACTTCAGGCTAAAGAATGCCTTTGTTTGATGCACTGTTAAAATAGAAACTTGCAGTTGTGAATCATTTATAGTTCATTCTTGAGAACATCTGAGCTGAAGAAAGGCCTTTTTCTCTTTACCAGCAGGGACTCTGCAGCTTGGTAGTAAAGACTCCACAGCATATCTAGTTGTTTCACAGAAAATTCAAAAGTCCAGCTCAAGCAGAGAAGCTCCCGATGCTCTCTGCACATCCCTGAGGATTATGACACTATTATAATAATAATAATACTGTATTTTTGTTCCAGTATTTCATTGTTAGGCCAGTCATGAGCTTCTTGGGGTAGACAATACAGTTCACAAGAAAGCCATTCCATTAGAGATCAGGAAAAATCCATACCAGAGATTTTAAAGCCTTCTAACAACCAGCATTTGAAAATGCACTCCCATTTTACACATGGTTATCTCCTGGACAATGAAGATGAAAATTTATTCCCCTATCTCCAGGTTGAACTGTTTCACTGGGTTACAAACCACCATGACACAGCAACTGCTATCTTAAATGACAACTGAACTCCAAAATTATTAAAGTTCAGCTAGAATTAATAATTTTATCCCATTCAACATTTCATCAGGTAGTTTACAAATAGTATCTAGTATAATGATCAGCCTTTGCTGATCTCAGGAATTTCAGGAAACCATCTGATCTTGCAGAAGAGCAAACACGAAGACATCTATGCACAGAATGACAGATGCTCTGCTTCCTACTGTCCATCCCCTCCTCCAGACATTAGTATGTCCAGACTGACATGGGCATGAGTTTGTCAGAATATATCCCAGATCATTACATCTTGCCAGATTTTGAAGATAAACATCTTGGTAAATAGCATAGCTCATACCCAATCCTCCTGGCATTTTCTATACTTTTTTAACAAGATTCATGGGGGTAACAAGGCTAGCTCAATGTAAATAATACCAAAACGCAAACCCCAATACCATTTTAATATAGTTTCCCTAATAATAACTTTGCAAAGACATCTAATGTCATGCTTCCCAGACGGCATTTTCATAGCATCTCAATAGCCAAAAAAACCCCACACTACACTTTGCCCAGTGGCGGATGCCTGTTTCACACAGTGATAGAACATTGCAGCAGACAACAGTTTCTGATTCAGAAAACTAGTGACAGTATGTTTGAGTTGCATGGGGTTTCACTACTTGCTATTACACAGTTTTGATGCATATCTGTGTTTGTGTCTGTAATGAGCGTATGTCAGACTGCCTGATGCAGCCTTTCATGCAGGCTGGAGGGTCATTTTTCCCCAACCCTTTTTAAGTTCGTTTTTGGGGACAGTTTATTAACCATTTCAATCTTATTTAAGCATTTACCTCATTACTTCTTTTAACAAGTTAAATGTAAGTAAGCACAATTAAAAACAAGAAAGCACTGTCAGTTACATGCCTAAATCGCCATGAAACATTCCCAGTGAGGTCCACAGGACTTGGGCTGTGCTATGACCATTACAATACCATTCTAATTAGCACCCTCCACTGTAGCATCATGTGCTATGCAAAGAAAGACTAAAGCTCCCTTTGAAAATCCAATCATCTTTGCTCAAGAAAAGGTATAAAATATGAGACACCAGATAGAAACAGACCAACAGGCAAGTACTATGCAACATTCTACTGATGCTCAGTGCTGCAGCCAACACACCCAGAGCTTCAGCAACCTCATCATGGTCAAGTTGGTTTATGGCCATTATCAAGGAGAAAAGCATAAAGAACAGCTCCTCCTAAGAGTGAGGAGTTACAGGTCAGAAGGGACAAAAAAACCCATGTAGGTGGGGGCCTGCTACGAAAGGTTTATACCACTTAGGAATCACCATTCTATATGTCAAAGAATGATGTAATTTTAATGAGGCAAAAACCGCTAACTTAGGCTGACACAATAAAAACACCAAAAAAAGTGGTTTGACCAAACTACTGACAGGAAAAAAAACAAGCTAAGCAGCAGCACCCTACACTGGCCTAAGAAAAACAAACTCAAATTTGTTAAAAAGTTGCACACATAGTCTAAGAAATTCTTTCACTTACAGTAACAGGAATTCAGCTGTGAAAACTCTGCGTCTATATACGCTCCCAGCTACCATTTCTACATGCTGAGACTGTGCTTTGGTTCAAGGACATAAAAAGAATGACAAACAGATGATACCTTTGTTCCTTTCCCATGATGGAATCATAAACTCGCAGGTTCAGTACATCTCAGCTGCAGCCATGTTCTTCACTATTCCTCTTCAAGGAGAAATCAAACAACACAAGAGGCACCTGTGCATCCCAAAGCACAAAAAGGCCATTGCCTATTTTAAATCAGACAGAAAGTCAGGCTTGCACTACTATTATGCAAGGGGAAAAAAAAATCTTCATGCTGAGGAAGTAAAAGTAGTACATCTTCTCCCTAAACACCATTTGCAGCTTTCATAGGCACAGGAAAGTACAGCACAAAACCATCTTACTTAGCTCTGCTGTTACTCAGTTGAACCTTTCTTTCCACTAAGTAAAAAAGCAGCAGAATCAGAGATACACTGATGCTTGTGCTCTGAAAAGTAAACCTGCCTCTTCCCACTCTGAGGATTTCAAAACGAGACTGCATGTGATCAGGAATACTCCTGGGGAAGCAGATGTGGCTTTGCTTGTGCAAATCAGATTTAACATATCTTCAGAGCCCTCTAACTAATTATAATTCCTAGAGCAGTTTGAGAAGAATATGCACGGCTCCCCCAGGCTGCCACTTCCTTAAACCCACACTGGTACCTAGCACCTTGCAGCACTCACCTGGAGCAGCATTTTGGAAACAAAGAACTTGTCCCAGGAACCCGAAGCAGACTGAATTAATCTTATTTTCATTTCTAAAGATGAGCACATTTTGCAAGTGCCCCAGGCATACAGATGTGACACATTCCTCCCTGCTGATCATTTCAAACAGAAGAAGTTGGCCATGAAAGTCTGGAGACATTTTTCATTCATTTAATCCTCTTACCCTACTACTCCCATCTTCCCACTCCTAACAATTCTCTACATCCCCTCAGCCTGTAACATCACTTTGCAAAGAGCTAACTCAGGGGTAATACTGATAAGGGTGTGCAGGTTTTCTACTATCCCCTTTTTCCTTCAGTCTGATTTTGTGGCTACACCATCTTGAATAGGTTCAGGAATCACCTGAGGGTCAGGTTTTCTCTACCTTGTCTCAAACCACCTCTCAGCTACAGAACGTAAAGCTATTTTCTAGGCTTAAGAGTCAATTTAGTAATTTTCCATATGGAGTATAATCAATCTGTGATCGTGTTTGCTACCTCCATCTGTACCACTTCTAGTTTTACTACATCTTTCTGATGTAGTTTCACCAGAACTGTGCATGTTAATCAATGGATGTGTATCATGGGTAAATGTAGCAACATGATGACATTTTTTCATTCCTTTTTCTATTTGCATCATAATAATCTTTCATATTCCTATTTATTGTGATCATTACTGGGCACAATTCTAGCATTTTCTCTGAATTATCAATTATAAACTTACTTGTTACTGCTTATGTTCATATTGGAAACAAGCACTACTAAGGTATTATACTTTCTCATGTGTATTATTTTACATTTTATTTACATTTAATTTCCTTTGGCATTTTACCACCCAGTCACTCAGTATCATGAGATATTTCATCTTACATTCACATTCCGGTCCTCCTCATTATTACGTTGAATAACTTGATCTCATAAGCAAACTTTGCCATCAGTCATCACACTGTTTTTTATTCCTTCAATGAATACACAATAGCTAAGTTTCTTAAAGCATAAAATGCTGGTAAGGGACTTTGTCAAATGCCTTTTTGAAAGTCCAAATGGATTATGTATCTGCAGTCTTTATCTTATCCACCTGCTTAGAGAACTGTAATAGATTTGTAGGGCTGTGCTGACTTCTTCCCAAAATATCTTATTCATCCATATGTCCATTCATTCTATTTCTTAGAATGGTTTCTATCCTCCCCCCCACCACCAACAGACATTAGACCTCATGCCATTAGTGCTCTGGCTTTGGCTTTCCTCTGGAATCCTTTTAAAAAGGAAACAATCCTTATTGTCAGGTCCAGAGGCAGCAAGGTCACTGGAGAAATCTTTCAGAAGTTTTGGGGGATTACACCTGCTCCTAGTAATTTCTGATCATATAACTCCATCATTTGTTTGGCAACCTCATTGACCAGAATTTCTCTTTAAGGACTATCAACTCGCATGATGCCTTTAAATACACTTCCAGCACAGGTATCTCCCATAGTCTTCCCCAAAAAGATGATATATTAAAGAAGTTTCTCTCCAATGTTGTTACATTACACTTCATACTCCCTTTGTGCTTAAAGAAAAAAAAAGAAATCACAAATTTTTTTTTTATGCCATTTTCAAGTTTTGGGGTGTTTTTTATTGTGTTGGTGGTGTTGGTTAGTTGGGTTTTTTGCCTGCTACATTGTACTTATGTGTCACAGAAGTGAATAAAACTTTGGATAGGAAGTGAGTGAGCACTGCAGATCAGCTAGCTCAACCTTTTCTCAAAGCAGGACGTTAGGTTAATTTATCAGCCTTTCTGGTTTCTGTTATTTCAGTTTTTTAAAGGTACTGCCTTATTTCTAATGTCCTCACTCACCCTGTCACTTGGCTAGGCTAATTTTCTTGGGATTTTCCTAAAGTCTTTTTTGACTGGTGGTAGACATTTGCTCTGAGCCACCCATATGATGACTACAAGAGACAACAGACATGATACATCAGCTCATTCTGACAGCATCATGTCATGGAGACCATCTGTCTCAATCTGCTGCAGTCACTCCTGAGATTTTTCTTGGTGGAACTCCACATACTACGTATCTCTGATCAGTCCTTTTTGGCAAATGATGGTATCATTAGTCTTCGTTACTGTGTGTTCATCTGGTAAGTCAACTTTGTAAACCTGCAGGGCCATTTATGGGGACTTGATTACTGAGTTTTGCAGCAACTGACTATCACACAGGCAGATAATACAACTCCTGTGACCTCAAGTCTCGTATGCAATATTTTATTTTGTACGACCTTTTTACTTCTGCAGAACTCAAGCATAAATTTCTAGACCTATAGGTGTTCCAGTTCTCAGTTTTCTGCTAAATGAAATTTATCTGATGAAAGCCTGTGTTTCCCTGCTGCTATCCTGTAATTAAGAAAGTTAAACATAGATCAGATACTGTTTGTCAAGGTTTTTTGTTCATTAGATGTTTTATTATTCTGACCTCATTTTCAATTAACATATTGAACAGAATAATGGATACGTATTGCCACCTATTTAAAGCCAAACTACATTGCAATCGGCTTTAACTCAAGTTAATAACTAAGTAATTTCTTCTGGATTTTTAATCAATTTTCAAGTCAATTTGTTACTGAAAAAGTAACTCTTCTCTTGGAGGATGGCTGTATTTCTAGTTAGCTTAGCATTTGTCCTGTATTTCAAGCAAGGGTATCCCCAACAGACAGAGACATGGAATAAATTCTTGAAACTAGTAGAAGAAAAAGTTCTAGTAGTTCAGGATATTGGTGCTTAGCTTTTACTAGAGGCTGTAACCTTTTAAGTCAGTTTATAACATACCTGTGAGTAGGCTGTGGCAATGCCATTATGATGGCCTGTCTAAATGTTTCCATTTGATGATAATTACCTTGGTGTAAGGACTTAAACCATATATCATCCACTATCCTACATACATTGCACAACTTTTGTAAGTGGGTACCTGGCTTGTGATATACATTTACTTATACTACAGCATTATGAAGAATTTGTACCCTTCCTTCTCATACATACTTGTAATTACAGCATTTTACAACAGCAATGATAATAATCTTTAAATGGTTTGACCTGCTGATTAAATAACAGCTGCAAACAAAATTTTTCATTCCAGTACTGCGACCAAAGCTTATGCAAAAATTTCAGAGTATTACATAATTTCTCTTGTTCCTGCTCTCCTTCACATATTTCAATATGTTTCATACCACCAAGGAAGCCTTTCAATATAACTGTTACTACAGCTGCTGAATAGTTTGCAGCTAACACCATGGACGATTTTCTGTTTGCACTTTGAAAACACATGATGGAAACATTCATGCAATCCTCAAGCAATTATGGAGCTATGCAAATAACGGCTGCTCTGTGCCATCTCCAATACGAGCAATTATGAAAACTGCAACAAGTCAGGTGCAATGCAATGAGAGTACAGCAACTCCTCACCCATCCTGTCAAGCCTCAGGAGAGCTCTGCCCCATGCCTCTGTGCAAGGCACCCACATCACCCTGCCTGTGGGGCTGTTCAAGGCCAGGCTGCACGGAGCCTTTGGCGACACAGTTTAGTGCTTGGTGTCCTTGTCCATGGCAGGGGGGTTGGAACTAGATGATCTTAAGGTCCTTTCCACCCCTAACTATTGTATGATTCTATGACACAAAGTCTTTTCATAAACAGTCTGGGGTTACCTGCAACGGCACCAAAGTGTAGGAAAAACTCCTCAAGAAGATTACGGAGACTTTCGTGAGCCTCCACATAGAGCTTGAAGCATTTTAAACAGTACAGTGAGGCTGGTGTGGACACATAGACTAGATCTGAATAATGGTTTGGGGCTTTCTAATTAGTCTCCAAATCCTACAGTGTCTGTTAATTCTGGTGGACATTTCAGTACCCCCAAAACAGAGAAGGAGAAAAATATGAAACGACAAAAATATTCTGATCATTCAAAACCCGGACATTTCTTTAGGAAGAGCTAACTTGTTTTCTTGAGAGAAAACAGAAATAGAGCTCAAAAAAAGCAAAATTATTACAAAGTTTACATTATTCCTCTTTTTTCCTTCACATCATTCCTTTACAAACATTCCTCTTTTCCCCTATTCCAGCATTGCAACTCATGTTATCTTGGCTTCACCTCAAACACCCCCCCTTTCTTCTCAATCTCAACAGACCATATCCCCAGCCCAGCTTTTAGGTTTTCCAGTGAGGCAAAATGCCCATTATTCAGCCAGCCTGAGAAAGAGAATCCTACCTAAGCCACTGCCTTTCCAATTCAATCTTTTTTAATCAATTATGTTTTAAAAGAAATTACAGAGTACAACCAGCAAGCCAAATGCAATTTAATTTCATTTGGGGATTTTACTCTATGAATCATCTCAAAGCTCACAAACTCTGTTTTGTTTTGTTCAACCAAACAGCAAACTTGTTTATTATGCATAATTTCCTTTTGCAGACATGCTTTTTTTGCCTCTCAGAGATGTATTTCTATTGGCAACGTTTCTTGGTGAAGAAAGGAAGTTTCTGCATTGAAATGTACTCATGGGTGTTACAGCATGACACTGCCTTTCCAAAAGAAACCCCAAAATACACTCAAACCACCACCACAAAAACAACAACAACAAAAAAAACAAAACCCAAGTAAACAAACAAACAAAACCCCAAGAAAACACAAACAACACCACAAAAAATCCCACCCTAGCGTCATGAAAAACTGTATTGTGATACTGCATTTGCCAATAAAAGTCCTTGCACAGACTCTACAGCCTTTAGTGATGTGAGCAAATGGACGTAATTCCAAGGTTATGTCCTGCACCCTTGCAGTAACTACAGACAGATAGGTACCTGCCTTCCTTTGGCATCTTCCATGGTGCTGATTCTCACTGGTGGTTACAATACCCCTACTACGTTAGTTCAGTATGCCTCACACGTCTCTGTGGTTACAACTCCTTAGCTCAGCAGGCTACAATTCACAATATACTGTAATTTTATCTTACTACAACACTAAGTCCCATTTCAGACCTGATGGCACTCTCTCAGCCTTCCTTTCCACCCATGTACTCAGCAGGTCCCTGTTGAGCAGGTGCTTTGAGCTTCTGCGTAAAGCCCTACCTGTGCAGCACAGCAGACATGTGGTAATGGGACAGTAAAGGAAATCCTCTGCCAAAGCTTCTTTCAATATCAGAAAAACCCTAAAATCCCACATCTTCATAAGGAAGGTAACATGTACGTCTGATGTGTCCAACCTCAAACTTGAGATCTGGCACTGCGTTACTCACTATGTCAGGGAATACACGAATTTCTCCCTGGCTGTGCCTGCTGTCTAGCACACAGCAGTACCAGTATGTCTCTTGGATGGCTTCGCCCTGTAGCAGAGACTGGACACTGTTTGCCCAGAGATTCCCTCAAAGCAGCACCCTCTCCCTGAGAACCAGGCCCTTCAGATGGACCAGAAACCACAAAATAACCAAGAAAGCAATCTGAGATCCTCAGACAAGCGCTTAAGAAGATGGCAAGCTAGCCACATGAAGACTGAACACAGCATGAATGTCACACTCCAGAGAGATTACAAAGCACATGGGGCTCACACACAGAAATACACATACACTCACAAATAAATGTGCATATATAGATTTTTTAAGAAGTGCTTGCAAAACAATATGGTAAAGATATTCTCCTCCATGCAAAAGCAGTGAAGAATGGGGTTGATTGAAGAATGGGGTTGTAAATAAGTAACTTCCAGGATGCCTGGTGGTTGCTGACATGACAATGATTCTAAAACGAAGTGATGAAGAGGAAGATTATGAAGAAATAACCACCAGGGGTCCGAAAGCCCACTACCACATTTTAGTGCGCATGGGGAAGGAATTCTCTAGAAGTATGATGTAACGTATAAGTAACTCAATGACTCTGTATGTAAACTAATGTATATGTATGTTTAAGGACAATATAATCACAGCCTGGCTGATGCTCAGACGAGACACACTACGAGGAGCTATCCCCCATGTCTCCTGGTGCCGTAATAAAGAATACCTGCTTGTCAACTTCAACTTTGTTGGCAAGTTCCTGGAGATTTCTCCAAATCAATTTGGCACTCCAGATGGGACCTGCTCTGCAGGAACCACTGAGGATAGGGCTCCCTAGGGCCCTCAGGAACTTTTCCAGGAGGGACCCCTCAACTCCTTCGGATCGCTGCAGGAGCAGACAAGGACCATCTTTAAGAAAGGTATTCTTTTATTTTATATAATCTGTAACATGCAGGGGGCATCTTACATAAAGACTAAATCGGGTTGGTAAGTGTAGGCAAAGTCTGGAAGCCTTCTGTAAATCGAGATAGGAAATCTTGTAGGTAAAGGCTCAGCTGCTAGTGTCCATTTGGTATGCACTCGCAAGAAGCAGGGGGCATCTTGTGGTTCGGGACTTACAAGATGCAGGGGGCATCTTGTGGTTCAGGTCCTGCAAGATACAGGGGCTTCTTGTGGAAATGGTTTTTGATTTTACTGGTATTTGACTTATTTTGTGGCTCATTATGGTAACGATTTTTGCATTGGCGACAGGATGTTGTAACTGCGTTATTAATTGTTGTTTGTTTAATTGAATTTAGTCTCTGTCTCAAGTATTGTAACTGTGGAGTGTGTCTGTGGGATCCCTAGTGTGTGTGAATGTGAAATTAATAATGGGAAATCAACAGAGTGGAGAAATCTTGAAAAAGAGTCCTTTAGGATGTATTTTAACACATTGGAAAGAACTGGGAGGATCTCCTGGGGGCTTGGCAAATAAGGAAACATTGATAAAATATTGTAACCAATGGTGGCTTTTATATACTCCGGAAGATCAGGAAAAATGGCCTAAAAATTGAACTTTGAATTATAATACATTGTTGCAACTAACGTTATTTTTAAGATGGCAAAGAAAGTGGGACGAAGTAACGTATGCAGATATTGTATTGCTAGACGGGGTGGATGGGGAAAAAAATACCCAAAACAAAACAAAAACCCCCAAAACATACTACTATCAGAACAAGGAAACCCCATTGAACAAGTGATTGAAAACCTAAGGCAGTTAGGGACTGGGCTTGGTCAAAGCAGCTCAGGACCAGGGGAGAGTAGGAAAGGGGAAGATGTTGGAACTGCAAGCCATCCTATTCCCGCAATGGGGGTAACTAATAATAAGAAGAATTGCTGATAATGCACCTGGGTCTGGAGCAGGCCAGGGAATGTTTGTGTGCATGAGTGCAAGGTCAGGCTGGGAAACAGCCTGAGGAGTGATTGTTTATAGCATGGAATTTATAGTGACTGAAGACAGTCACTGCGGTTGATGTGGTTTCTGTTTGGCTTTGTAGCTCAGATCTAAATCCTCTGGTATTCCAGCATGCTGCCCATGTGGCTGTTCAGGCCTGGAGGCGAGTGCCTGGATTGGTGGGGGAGACTACTTCTTTCATGGGTGTTGACCTCGGTGGGTGGGGGGGGCTGTGTCTCAGGAACCCTGTGTGTCTTTTATAGACAGATTGGACAATGCTATACCAAAGACAGATTAATGGTCAGGGGGCTGCTCATGCACTTCTATTTCAGCTAGCATATGAGGGTGCAGGTGGGGACTGCCGGGCTGTGTTAGCCCCTGTCAGAGGAAAATTTACAGACACTGCCAAGTTGGTTGGGGCATGTCGGGACATTGGAGCAGAGGCTCGTAGGGCCCCTGTACTGGCTGCTGCATTGGTTTTATTCTCAAGCAAACCAAACTGTCAGATCTTGCCTTGACTGCCAGTCAACAGCTCAGTCCTCATGTGCCACGGGTGTAAATCCTTGTGGCTTAAAGGTGAATGTGGTATTGTGATCCTTTGGGCACGAAGAAATGGGAAGGGCCACTGGAACTGATAACCTGGGGGAGGGGGTATGTTTGTGTCCTCCTACCTACAGGTCCGCAGTGGCCGCCTGCAAAGTTTGCCAAGCCATACCACGAGCTGGACAGACAAGTTGAAGAATCCAATGCCTCACCTGCAGGAGCTGACCTTGAATACCCCAAGGGCAATGAGACAGAGGAAGAGAAAAAAGAATGATTTGCAAAACATCACTTGGGGGTAACTGAAAAGTAATGACTTGAATATGTGTACTTGCAACGTAGCTATTATTAGAGGCTGTGATTTTGTGTATAAACCACCTATATTTACTAGGCAGTTGCTAATAAGAAACTACAGTTTGTATCATATGGATTTGTCACTTGCAAAAGAGATGTTGGAGCATGCAAATTTACAGCAGCTGCTAGAAAATGCTAAGGCGGAAGCCAGAAAGATTCTAATATGATGGTAGTGTTATAAAGCGGGTAATGGAACAACTTAAGAGGGTGGGAGGACCCCACTGGTGGGAAATTTTCTTTGGCTGGTCCCCCACTGCCACCAGCAGCTTCAACATGCTGCTGCAACCTGTAGTAGCTATACTGCTAATGTAAATGTGTGTGTATTTTGCCATAGTAGTGACCTGTTACTGGATGAGGAAGGTGAAACTCTGCATTGTGATTCAGAGAAAACTCCAGGAACAAACTTGCCAACAAAGTTTTCAAATTGACAAGCAGGTATTTATTGTGGCACTGGGAGACACGAGGGACAGCTCCTCCTAACGTGTGTCCCCGTATTGCTACACAAGCCCTCCTTATATAGCCGGTGGGCATACATACATATTCATGAGGCTACGTATGAATTACATCATTTTCCAGAAAGTTTCCCACATGCCTACAAAAATGTGGTGGTGATCTCTGAGGGTCGTTTACTTCTTCCAACAATCTTCATCACTTCTGGCACCCTTTGAAGCACAGGCAGTAAATGTTTACACCAGCTTAATTAACATTACAGACATAGCAATCATCCTGTTCTTCTACATATCAGTTAGTTTAACTGCACCCATCCTGGACATCTGCTAGTCCCAGATACTCCCCAGTAGATGTTTACACCAGCTTAATGGGTTCGTTAACACTACAGACATAGCAATCATCCTGTTCTTCTACTTATCAGTTAGTTTAACTGCATCCATCCTGGACATCTGCTAGTCCCAGATACTTCCTAGCCCCAGGTCCTGTTTTTCTATCCTGTTTTTCTTACGCTTTTTGTACTAAGGTCATAATGACCTAAAACTATGTCAACTACAACGGTTTATCTTCATGCACCTCAGTTATTTTCCATTACAAAGCCATCAAACTTAATGTTAGTTAGATCTGATTCCACTTATTTACAAAGGTTTATATTCCATTGTGTGCTTTTGTGCCTTCTTGTGTCAATTGACAACGAGGTGCAAGGACTGAGGTTGGCCAAATGCCTCCTACCATAGTCAAGGGCAAGACTGGGCTGGCCTCTGCGTTTGCCACCAAGAAGAACCTTTAGCTCCGCTGCTGGCTGCAACCCAGCAGGCATAGAGCGTGGCACACACGTCATGCCAGACCTTGATGTGAGGGATGGCCTCCCCTGTTATAAGAGGGCCATCCAGGAGGGAAGGGCAGGCCAAGCAGCCTGTGAGATGATCTAGTCAAAATCCCCTGCTCAAGCAGGGTCATCTAAAGCAGGTTTCATCATCCTCACAGTGAAAAAAAAACAAACAAAACAACCAAAACCAACACAACAAAAGTTAAATCTTAATCACTTGTGGCATCGTACAGTGTTTTTTTTGGTGTTGCAAACAATCCATGCTGAACTACGAAGAATGGAAGAGAAACAAAATTAAGCATCAGGTAGAAACAGGTAAATACTTTAGGAAACTTTCAATAAGAATGAAATAACTCAGTTGCAAAAGAATTTGCAATAGGACAAGAAAAGGGGGGATTGAAGAATGGAGTTGATTGAAGATTAGGGTTGATTGAAGAATGGGGTTGTAAATAAGTAACTTCCAGGATGTTAGGCTTTGTTAGCAACTATAGAGATAAGGAAATGACTAAGATAAGCATTGTGCAAGAACTGGCCAGAACCATCCTGGTGGTTACTGACATGACAACGATCCTAAAATGAAGTGATGAACAAGAAGATGATGAAGAAATAACCATCAGGGGTCCCAAAGCCCACCACCACATTTTAGTGCGCATGCGGGAGGAATTCTAGAAGTATGATGTAATGTATAAGTAACTCAATGACTCTGTATGTAAACTAATGAATATGTATGTTTAAGGACAATATAATCAGCCTGGTCGACGCTTGGATGAGACACGCTAGGAGAAACTATCCCCCGTGTCTCCTGGCGCCGCAATAAAGAAAACCTGCTTGTCAACTTCAACTTTGTTGGCGAGTTCCTGGAGATTTCTCCAAATCAGCAGGGACAAGCCAGAAATATCAGAGGAGGTACTGTGCCAGGAGGAACAGTATGACAAGAAGCTGTTCATCAGACCTACAGGATTTAGGGGTTTTCTTGCTTTGTCAGTTTTAGTCTACCAACGAGCACTGAAATCCAATGAAAACATCAATGAAAACAGAAAAAAACCCCAAAAATTCCTATATAAGCATAAATCTTAGCACCTTAGAAACTCAAAAGGAAAACAAAACAAAACAAAACATAACAAAAGAACAGAAAAATTACAGCTATGATGTTCTTGTAACCTCCTGGCTCTTGAAGCAGTTGCCCACAGTCCAAAGAGGTGAGGCATGCACAGCCAGGCATAGCCCAGGGCTCCCAGCCTCACCCCATCCAGGCAATTCGCACTCCTCTGTTGTTTTCTCTTGCAAAACAAAGGTTTTCTTGAAGGTTGCTGGTGAAAAGCATGCTACCTATGTGGAGCTGAGTTAATTATTAGTTTTCCCAACTCAATTGTTACACTACTCCAAAACCCAAAGAGTATTTCATCATGACTCGAAACAGACTTCTTTGCAATTTTCTCAGCAAACCATAAGGACTGAGAACGTATTTCCACATAAAATACGTAATTTGACCTAAAACTAGTTGTTTCACTTAATTTGAAAATTACTAAGTCTTTTAAGCAGCTTTGAATAGATTTTCATGATATTCAAAATGAACACTTAAAAATTGGAGAACATTTATTTAGAAGCTCTCTACAAAGTAAACAGCAAATACATATTTTGAAGTGTCCAATTATGCATTTTATGCTCATAATTAAACATGGAAAAATTCCCTGCATGTCTAATAAGAAGAGATTCTCAAACATTTCCTGGCATATGTCTTTTCTTTATTACTAGATGAACATAAAAGACATGAGTATATTCAGAAGTTAGGAAGATGTGTGAGTTTTTAAGGACACAGTAGGAAGACAGTGGGAGTTGGGAATATGATTTCCTGAACAGGAAAGCCAAAGTGGGTGGTATTCGAAGCAGCGTGTGCACACCCGAAGAGATGGGCAAAGTGATCCACTGGGGTATAGGATTAATTTTTTTTTGGCACCATTAATAAAATAAGAAATAATTTTTAAAGTAATGTTTCAGCATTATTTCATCCTTTTTCAATTTCTATTTTTGCATATGGTTTCTAATACTAATAATATATTAGCACAGCAGTACTAATAAATAAATATAAAATTATTGATGGTGTGTACTCAATGTTTTTTTTAATTAATAGGGGAATGCAATCAAAAAAGTTTGCAGATCACTGATCTAAATGTGCAATTAAATCAATACATCTGATCTCACAACAATTGCCTTCAGCATTATACAACTCTTCCAGAATATAACAAATGAGTCAAGACCTGGAGGTCACCAAATATGAAAATGGAAAAACTATTAGCTGTTTGGTGACTGGGCATGTGTATATATATATATATATATATATGTGTGTGTGTGTACACACAGATCAGAATAATTCTGTCACAAAGGGAAGACTGTATCTACATTAGGAAATACAGGATCACACATGTCCTAGCACTAGACCTATAGAAAACATCCTTTACAAAATTAAGGAAATTGAGAATTTTCTTTCATTGCAGGCATTTTTTGCTGAGCAACTACTTGATGTGCTTTATTTGACTTCTCTAAACATGGTAATTTTTTTCTTCCCCACTAGGTACCTTAATAAATTGCTCCAAGATTTACTGAAGCTCTGAACTGAATTAGCATGGCTAAAGAGTTAACACTTACAGCATCTGTACCACAAATGTAAATCTGCTGATGACTGCCTTGCTCTATAACTTCTATAATCTATCTATATTCCATTTTTACTCAGCTTTTTATGAAGACAAAAGAAATTCCATCATTTAAAGTAAATTTGATTAAGACGTATGATTCTGACTTTCTATTAATATAATAACTTTTCATATTCAGTGGCTCCATAATCATTCGTTCAGTAAGCTTGGAAAGTCAGCAGTGAGAACACAGGCATTTCTTCCTAGGAACAGTAGTAGGGCCAGCAAAGAACAAAGGAAAGACAGAATTTTAGCATTTCTAATGGGGTAATACAAATTTCAGTTTCTTCTCAAGTACATGGGTCACATACAGCCACTTTCAGTTACGTTGCTGAGTGCAGCAGCTTAGCTGTTTATCATAGCAACTTAATGTCATCTTTTAAAAAAGGCAAAACACATGTTACGCTTGAAAGCACCCATAAGGAAGCTTTGGTGGCTAATACTGTACTGTCAACCAACCTTATGGAATCATTTTTGAACCTTAACTTCCCAGTGCTGCGGAGGATAAGGAGGTGATAAGAAAAGATTATAAAACAGTGCCCTTCTCCTATTGCCTTCTGTTTGTTTTAGACATATTTTATGTACACTGTCATTACACTCATTTTCTAAAGGGCAATTATAAAAATCCTTTTAAAGAAAGTCAATTTCTTGGACTCTCGTATGACTTCTCCTGACATCTGATGTGATTTATTTTTTCTGTGTCACAAGGTTTAATTTCTTACATTAGGCCCTTCAATAAATTTCTTTGGGATGCCTTCAAGGTCCAATTCACATATTTATACCTTGATCATTAGCTCCTATTTCTATAAAAAAGCCTAGTAGGAAGCATTATGAAATGTATTTGTAACCATTCAGTGCCCCATGCAGAAATTCAATTGAGTAATCTGAATAGACTGCTAGAGCGCATACCTCTAGTTTATGTTTTCATTATAGAGAAATCAGCTTTTAAAATAATTTAAAAAGCTTCTATCCACACATCTCGTATGTGCTAAAGTGTGTATAAACCCACCACACTGCATTTTTGTCTGAAATCACATGAGGTACCAGCTGGCTTGAAGGGACATTCTAGACTAATGGACTATTACAGCAATCAATAACTTCACCAATTATTGAGCTGCTGTATCCATTCTATACATAGGAGGGATATAAACCCACAGGCACACGTTTTTGTCAAATAATCCTTAAATAATTGAACCTACTTCTATCTTGAGTTTATACAGAAACAGTAAGAGCTGCTTTTAACATGACACACCTGGGTGCACATATACAGCTGGTGGAAAAAAAAAAAAAAAAAAGCTATTTACCCCTGCAGAGTAACCAGTATCAGGTTTTTAGCTATGCCCATTTCTGTGTAACTTGATCACAGGCTGTGGCACAGGACACTCACGGACAATGCCCACCATCCCCTCCCCCAGCAAGGGAAACATTAGGGCAGCAGCTGCTGCCAGACCCTTCCCAAGAAAGGCAAGACGGCAAAACGATCCTTTCACTATTCAAAGACTGGCCAATAAGAATAAAGTCATCCTTTATTTCTCACCCAGCAAACCGACTGCTAGAGTGTGACCTGCCTTACAGGAAACACCTAGATATTGCACAGCAACATAAGCACTTATAGATAATTTCCATTCAGGCAAATTCTAGTTTCTGGATCATTTTTAATTTGAACATAGAATCACAGAATTGCTTGGGCTTGAAGGGATCTTGCAGATCATCTAGTTTTAACCCCCTGCCATGAGCAGGGACACCGACCACTAGACCAGGGTTGGTCAAAGCCCCGTGTTATTACCCCACAGAGAGAGAGCTTTTTCCTAGCACTACTGACCTAACCTAAGGTCCTCAAAACCAGAAAAATGCTGGCCTCATATCACATGCAGATGGCAGTTATATGCCTGAGTATGACCTAAAGAATGATGACCCTGAGAAACTAATTGCTTAAGATTCCCTGGAAACTGCTATGGGGTGAGAGGAACATTACAGCACCTCTAACACAGCCTAGATTCAGGTAAAACTGCTTGGTCCTTAGAGATGCAGTGGTTTTGTGTTAGCTCTTGATCTCAAAATGTTTTCCTTCCTTCCTCTGGTGATATGTAAATTACACGCAAGAATAACATTCTGCATTATGCTCCTGTGACCGACTCTTAAAAGGCTATTTTATTTATAAAAAATGGGTGGTCCTCAAAGCCAAACCTTTCTTTGTCAAGAATTTATGAACTACATTTAAGCACCATTGACAGCCTGCTACATAGGTCACTTGCGAATCAGATTTTCTTGCTGAATTATGGCACACTTAACTTTACAGCTTTCTCAGCTTTACAAAGTGCACCACTGCAGCATGTGTGAAGGATGAATAGCCTCAATAAATTCCATTATACAAAGGAACAATGAGGATAGCATATTGCTGACTTTAGGATAATGAAAGCAACCCTGGATTTCAGATTTTTTTAATGTGATTAGCATTATGCTCTCATTTCTCTAGGTGAACGATTTTTAAGGTTTTCATTTTCTAGAAGGATGCATAAGAAGTGGATTCAGGAGAGGAACAGGGTTTTTTTTTATTTTTATGGTATTGTTACAGTATTATTGGTCCATATGAACCATCTGATAAAAGGTCTCATCATGCTTTATGTTTGATAAGCATATAACAACATGCAAGACACCCCCAGCCTCTGAAAGCTTACTTAAAACACACAAAGATCAGGCAGAAGAAAGCTTCAGAGCCCCATTTAGTACACTGGAACTGAGTGACACACCCTGTCTTTGCCAAACTTTAACCACTTTACTGTTCACAAAGATAATTAAGCTACAGTCATTTTAATATCTTTTAAGCTGCTTCTACTCTTTGATCAACTGAGATTCTTTATTTTAACAACTACTGTAATTGCCTCAGACATATATGCCCTCAAACTCAAAACTCTACATAAATAAGCAAGGTTGTTCTTTCCTACAGGCTGGAAATTAAGAAACTGAGAATGTGATACTCGGAAAACCTCAGGAACCATGTAATGAGGTTCACGCAGCAAAGTTAAAAAGCTGGGAAAAGCTAAGTCCCCAGGAGAAAAATCCTGAAACATAGAAGGCACTTTCCTGTAAACCTCTTTTCTCAAGTTCTGTCACATGACTAACTGGCTATAATTATCATATAGACATCTATGCTAAACAAGAAAGCAAGGGCATAATTGCTTATAATAAAACTTAAGGTTTCCCATAAGATACTTAATATGCAAGTTTCTGACAGAAAAATGAAGAAAACCGGTATCTTTACACTTATCCCTGCTAATGGTCAAATTAGCTGTTAATGCAGGGAGAGTAATGCTGAAAGTCAGTTTGTGGTGTTGCAGTCACATGTTGTTCAGTTTTCTCCTTAACTGCTGTATTCTCTGTCTTAACATGCAGAGTAAAAACCGTACACTGACAACTTTTAAGGAGAAACAAGTGATATTAAAAGAAGAACAGGTGCAGATGTAATATTCAGGTACCATGAAGTATCAATTAATTTCAGATTTTTTTTTTCCCTAGGAAAATAATTAATGTAAATATTCCATTTCTAACCATCTCATTTTGGATGAGAATAATTCATTTTATTACATCTGCCTGCAATGATTCACTCAGAGTTGTGTGAAGAAAGCTCTAAATCTGTATTTCCCAAGTATATTGCCCTATGGCAACTATATTTAAGACTTACACTTTCTGTTTTGGCTCCCTGTAGCAAAGCCTCTCCCATAGGACTCTGCAGCTCTTCAGCCCAACAAGTCCTTCCAGCTGGGAGGAGTTATCTCATGTTCATGTAATCCCTTGGCACAAAGTACGTACACAGAATGTGCGCTCAAACATTAGCATGTTTGGGAAGAATTTCTTTCGCTCAGTATTTTGCACAGTGCTTAGCACCAAAAGGAACTGATCTCAGCAGGGGTTTCCAGATGTTACTGTAGCACAGATGAAGAATAATAATGATGCTTATAAAAGCAATGAGGCTTTCAGATGAAATGCACTACATCAGTGTAATCTATTACAAGAAATTATTCTTTTCTATGGGAAAACTTCTAAGCCTCTACTTAAGAAGTCTGAAAAATGATGCATCTTCCTTTACCACAAAAGCCTCCTATTATTTGAGAATGCTAATGAACAAATTATAATTGGACTCTAACAACTATTTTTCATAACAAAGATTCTTAATACATTTGTCATATGAATAGAAAATATAATTAGTTTTGCAATACTTATGATAATCCTTAAAATGTGCATAAATAGCATAGAAATGTTAAATTTTTAAGAAAACATAAAATCAGGAGAAGGCACCAAAATGCTTAGTAAAATATGCAATCAAATATTTTATACTACATTAACACAGCTGCACATGGCATACCACTTCAGTACAACTGAAAGCATTATGATGACCTCCTGGTCATCATGTTGTGTGGACAGTAATGCAAAACAAAGCAGGGTTGGGTTTTTTATTGTTTGATTTGAAGAAGGGGGTGGATTGAAGAATGGAGTTGATTGAAGAATAGGGTTGTAAATAAGTTACCTCAAGAATGTTAGG
>JANHGB010008523.1:1384-14863 GCA_026283785.1 Coracopsis vasa
AGTGAATTTCCTGGACTTTTTTAGGAGTTTGCTGTTAAAAAGTAACAAATGAGATGGCTGCTTAACACAGATAAAGTTGAAGTACTTTGTTTAAATTACTATTTTTGTTATTGCTGAGTTGTGCAAATGCTTTAGTTTGCTCTAGGTGAAGATGGAGGTCTCAAGGTGGATAAGCACATGCACACATCCCTGCCAGACATATATGCGGCTGGAGATATATGCACAGCGTCCTGGGAACCAAGTCCAGTGTGGCATCAGGTAAGTCAAATTGTACGAGTGTGCGCTCAGCATCAGTCTGATTGCAAAGTAAATTACACAGATGGGAGAAAAGAAAGTTTAATTGAAATGGAAACCAGTGAATAAGTAGATAATCCTCGCGTATTGGTGACAGATGATCTTATTTAGGTGGCTGGGAGAGAAGCCGTTCAGCCTTGCTAAGTGTAATAAATCCATCGTATGCATTGTGAGAACAGCAAGTGTTGGTCATTGCCCAGAGACATTCTTACATGTCTTCTTCAATCTTTAAACTCATTTTTCTTTGGTTTTAGATGAGGCTGTGGACTCAAGCCAGGCAGATGGGATGGTATGCAGCCAAATGCATGGCAGCAGATACATTAGGGGAATCAATCGATCTGGATTTCAGCTTTGAACTATTTGCTCATGTTACAAAATTTTTCAATTACAAGGTAAAGTAAACGCAGTCTGATAGCCTTCAACCACTGAGTAACACACGTTGCTTGCTTATCTTCACTTGATGACACTGAGCAGATGCTTTAATATTGACAAAATGGTTTTCTCTCTGTAATAATTAATCTTAGTTTAGATTTTCTCCATTCATGCTAACTTTGAATGCTGAAACTGAAGAGGGCAATGATCTTTACAGATGTGTTACAACTTCCAATTGGTGACTGACAACTGCTCTACTCTGCCTCTCTGTGCACACATTTCATTTCACTAGGTTTCTGTCCTTGGATAACGTCAGCCAGAGTTCAGCATGGTAGCTGGTTTGTTACTGGGTTCTGCGTATGATAGTTCAAGGTGAAGATTTTTAACCTGTGAAGGGGGGAGGTTCCCCCAGGACAAATATTTCCCTATTTGCATCAGTCTTTTGAAGCTTAGAACAGTACTGGCAGAAGTACTAAAAGCCACTGCAATGCTCTTCTGAGTGCTTTCTTTTTCTTTCTGTTAGGTGGTGGTTTTGGGAAAGTACAATGCTCAAGGCTTGGGTTTAGACCATGAACTGATGCTGAGGTGTACCAAGGGACAGGAGTACGTGAAAGTAGTGATGCAGAGTGGCCGAATGGTGGGAGCTGTGCTGATCGGTGACACGGACTTGGAGGAAACCTTTGAAAACTTAATTTTAAATCAAATGGATCTTTCAGCCTATGGTGAAGATCTCCTGAATCCAGATATTGATATAGAAGATTATTTTGATTGAACAAAACCCCATTTCCATTTTGTATAAAGTTTTGATACTGAGTAATGTTTACTAAGTCTTGTAAAACTGTTTCCACAGGATTACCAGAATGTACCAGGGATAAATGCAGTTTCTTAATCAGGCTTTGTATTGATCTTGTCAAAATACTGACTGGCAAATTAAATTAATCACTGTCAAAATGCAGCAACAAAAGCAAGTGAATTAGTGTTGGCAAAGAGTCTTCATCTGGATTAAATGGGTATATGAAAACAAGGCTGTAACAGTCTTAACAAGTGGGCTTCACTATGCTGTTAAGATGGCACCACATTCACTTGAATGCAAGGTAGCCTTCACTTTCCAGAACTAAATGAAATGTGTTAAATCCTATGCCTGCCTCATAGGTCTCTTCTTCCACAAACCAGGCAAGACTCACCAGCCATGGTTACGAGAGCCTAGTGTCCCCAGAGTTTACCACCAGGCACATTCCTCATCTCAACCAGCCAGGATGCCGTGATGTGGTATGATGGTGCTGCCTGATCCACCCAAAGCTCCCTCCAAAGTTGGCTAGGGCACAGAATCCTGCTTCCTAAAATCACCTGTTCAGGTGAACATTTACAAGGCAGTCATACAGTGTGTTGCCATCCCACTGGCACCCTCCAGCATTCAGACCTGTGAGTACTTGCCGTGGGTTTCAAGGCTCCTGTTCCAGCTAATCTCTCCCAACTGGCTCAGATAAATAGAGGGCATCTGTATGGTACAGAGCGCTTGGAGCTGTCACTGCCTGGGAAGTGCTTGGCAAAGATGCGGCAAGATGGATGCTTTATCTTATCCTCCCCCAGAAGTTTATCTCTGATTTTCTACTCAGCCAAGTACAGGACACAAAAACTTTGAATGCTGAAGCCAGGATGAGCTGTCAGTTGAGAGCAGCTCTTCTACTGCTTGTCACTTCAGCTGCTGAGGTATCGTGGTAAAGCTGCCCTGGTGCATCCAGTGTAATCTCCAACAGGATCCATGTGCAGTGTGCTGCAGGGAGAGGCTAACACAACAGCACTGCTGGACATCACCCACAACAGTGTTCCCTGTCACAGCAGCCTGCTACACAAGCTGGTGGATCCAGCTAATGTGGTAGATGGTATCAATCAGTGCCATTTTGAATCTGAGTCCTGTATCTGACAGGATTCTTAATAGACAGCTATTACAGTCACTTAACAAAACCATTCACAGGGACTTGTGTGTCTTTGCTCCTGCCAGCCTGCTCCCAATTCGCACTGTTACACCTCTTGGCTCCAGGAGGGAATTTCTGCAGGTACTAAACTCCAATTTGACTTGTAACTAGTGACAAAGGATCTACTATTAAGTTGCAAATGGGGGTTTAAGATGTTTGTTTTCAATCAAAGGTACAGGCTTGCTTCAAGTTCCTTCTTTAGTTGTTAGGCATAATTTAGTGCCTAGGTGAGAAAGTTCCAACAATTCAAGCTGTTCCTTAAAGTCCTCTCTGTGTTCCACAGTCCCATCCGTGGGCACAGGTTGTTTTGGACTGGCTTTTGGGTTGATTCTACAACTGGTACTTGGGTGTTGCTGTTTGTTTAAGGTCAAACTAGGAGTAGCTTGTTGTACTCCACTAAATTCAAAGTTGGCAGCACATATTGAGACTTCTCCCAGAAAATCACTCTTACTTTTTTTTTTTTTTTTTTAAGAGAATGACTGTTTAGATGAATTAATTCTGCTGTTGGCAAAGGTTTGAGGTAAACAATGGGTGAAATATTAAGCTTTAGTCACCGATGAGATTCTACCAGAAAAATAAAGATGAAGAACATGTTCTTAATCATGTTTGTTTCATATTTAAGTTGGCATACATCTGCAGAATGATGTTTCTTAGGACAACCAGATTCACCTCTCATAGGAATACACAGCTGTAGCTAGAATGAGCCAATGCAACAGGGGAAGGCAGGCACAAAGAAGAGAGAGAAGTATTTCTTGAGTGGCTTATTTTTTCTTTTTTCTGTATTTCCCCCCAAAAAATCTATCTTTTACGAAGGAAAGAGCTGAGATTAAGAAAGGTAATCTTGTTTCTAAATCTAGGTACTTCTGAAAATCACAGAAGTGGTAATTTTCTATTATTTGAATAACAAGCTGGAGAAATCCAATTCCAAGAGCAACAGGTGTATTTTAGAGGGATAAACATACAATAATTCACAAAAATCTCTGAAAGTCAGAAGTAATGCAGTCTTGTAATAATGCTCTGTTGAAACTCAACAATATGTGGTAGCAGGTGTAAATACTGCAGAAAGGGGCCACATTGCTCTGCTTAAAGTTGCAGCGATGGGTGATGTCCAAGTGGGCCAGGGCAACAGCCCCTGGCACAGCAGAGACTGTGACCCACATGTAGCTCCAGAGGAAGGACGGATGCTCCAGCAGCCCACGTCTCTGGATGCGCGATGTCTCTCTCTGGAGCTGGCACCAGCAGCCTCACCAGTGGGAGCTGCACTCTGGCTGCAGAGCTGAGCTCCTGGGTGAAGTAGCAGCGGGTGGAGGTGAGCCACCAGTGTAGCAGCCGGGAGGAGGAACAGGAGGAGACAGGGTCTTCACAGAGACACTACAGAGCTAAAGAGCAAGCCCTGAGCAGCAAAGGAGGGAAACCCTAGAGATTACTCTCACAGGAGCAGTGGCTGAAGACACTCACAGGAGGGAAGGCTGGAAACCTCTTGCTTCCAGCAACACAAAAGGGCTCGTTTTTCACCTGCAGCTCTGTGTTGCAAAGTAGGTACAGCATCCTGAGAAAGATGAGGGTGACCAACTCCACACCAAGGGATGCATCAATGCCAGCTAAAGCCAAGCGTTCACACAATGAAGAAAAGGAAGATCGGAGTTACCAGGGAATCCCTCCAGGGGGGACAGAGGCCCTCACTGCCAACCTGACTGGGACGAATTGACAGGTGTTTCTTACTGGGTGCCCAGACCCCGGATGTTGCCCAGTGACTGTGTGATTCAGGATTTTAAGCTTCAGGAGTTAGGAAGACATCACAGAACCATTGCCTTGGACCTCAGAAGAGCAGTTTTTCAGCTTGTGCAGGTATCTGCTTGTCTTTATGCAGGGGACACTGCCCTGGAAGGCAAGGGGGCTCAGGAAGGCTGCTTGGTTTCCAAACCACAACCTCCTCGGAACACAAATAGTTTATTCCTATGTGCAGAACGTCAAGCAAGCATGGTGGAATGCCAACATGGGTGAACAGACAACTCAGCTAGCTCCAACACAGGAAGGAAGCAGAAGGTACAGGATATCCAGAACACATACAGACATTGACTGAGCACACAGGGAGTTGGAAATGTAAGAGCTCAGCTGGAGGTGGAACTAGCAAAGGATGTGAAAAGCAGTAAGATGAGATTCTCTAAGTACCTTAGGAGCAAAAGGAGGGGTAAGGAAAGTATGGTCCCACTCCTCAGAGGGGTAGATGAGCTAGTGACATAGGACATGGAAAAGATTGAGGTACTTTTTGCCTCATTTTCACTGGTATGGTTTTCTCTCAGACCTCCTAGGTCCCTGAGGGGCCCTACTAACAGTCTGTGGGAGTAAAGCAGTACAGAAAGGTGGAGTTACAGATCACTTAAGCCAGCTGGCCATTCACAAATCCAAAGGACTGGATGGGCTGCACAGAGGGATGCTAAGGAAGCTAGTTCTTAATCTTTCCAGATTAAGAAAGAAGAAAGACAGGGGGAAAGAAAGGGTATGATTGTTGTTAACTTGCTGTTGTTTTCAACTAATGGAAGAGCATAACAGCAGTGGTACCAGACTCTTCTCAGAAGAGCGTAGTGGTAGGACAAGAGGCAACAGACAAGTTGCAATACAGGAATTAACAATTAGCTCTAAGAAATGCCTTTTTTTTGGGGGGTGGGGGGGGAAGTGGGGTAGTTATGAAGGTAGTCAAATGGTGAAACAGATGCTAAGAGGGGTTGGGGAATATCCATCCTTAGAGACAGTCAAAACTTCACTGGGGACAGCCCTGAGCACCCTGTTTCAACTGAACCTGCTTTGAGGAGGACACTGGACTAGGTGATCTCTGCAAGTCCCTCCCAGCCTGTGTGATTCTACTATAGCGTTACTATACTCTACACTTCCAAAAGAGTTAACAAGACAACATGGTAATTATTTACATACTTACACAGTAATTATCATAAGATATGCACCAATGATTTTGCTATGTAGCATTTTTCCCTTGACTACTAGACTCTCTAGATTTGAGGGGTTTAAAGATACTTGTTTCCCTGTTTTTTTATTAAAAAAAAAAAAAAGGCAAAAAAAGAAATTACTAAACCAAACTGAACTTACACACTGCATTGTCCATGGAAAAGCGAACATGATTAAATCCTAAATGTAGTCTGTGAAATTCAGTCAATAACTACTGGTTGATCATCTCCACCTGCCTGAAGCTTAAGCTTCTTTGCTTTTAAGTTAGAACCACACTTAGGCCGTTTATGTTCCTGTGACTTCTTCACCACTGAATCTTGGACAGTCTTTGAAACAGTCTGAGCATCTTCTCTGCTTCCTTTCAAATTCGAAAATTGAGTTGGTTTGGCCTGTAAGTGATAAACAAATCTGTTCAAATTCTAGCATTGCTTTCCTTCCTTTCAGCATTCCCACATAAGAGAGAAGATATTTACGAGGTCTATTTTAAATCTAGTTGATTGCATTACTATGAAAAATATATTGAGCGGATACCAAACTATCAAAATAAATTACAATGGAAAGATACCTATCTAGCAAGTCAGTACAGATATAAATATGTATATATAAATATAGATATAAATACCCTGTAAACACTTTTCTTGTTTGTTATCCCTTCTATAGTTATGACATGTGCCTCATTTTTCAGCAGGCCTGCCTTTGGTCCTATCTTCAGGTAGGATATTGTTGCAAATGCTGTGAAGCTGAAGTCTTCCCTGCGTAAACAAAACCAGTGTTATGAGGGAAGGTTGGAGACAAAGACAGGCTAGACCATGCAAGGGGAAAATGGGATGCATTAAACCTTCTGAGGGATGTTCCAAAGAGCAGCTTGGCTCTGCTTTATCTTTCCAAGTGGACAGCCAGTTAATTTAGAGTGACTCTAGTCAACACTTAACATCATTCAGTTTGTGGAACTTTACATACACACAGATACACGCACATGTGAATATGTTGGAATACATGGAGGAAAATGAGGAAAAAAAGATGCAATAAGTCTGCATTAGCCAGCCTGCTCTAACTTAAGACTTCATCTGGGCAGCCCCATTTACCCTGCTTATCCATGGAATGTAAATGAGACTCCATATAAACAGCAGGCCTTTCCAAAATGAAGCCTGCTGCAGATTTAAAAGTTCCACCTAAATACAGAAGACCCCATTTTTTTAAAACTGCAAAAGATGGAGCATTTCAAATACTCTTCCAACTTCTGTTTTAACATTCTGAAGTTGAAATACAGTAATCTTTTGAGATTTTCTAAATACATTAAATGCATCTGAAATAAAGGCTAAAACTGAGACTACAGAATGTATGCAATAATACTATGTAGACCTAACACCAGAGTAATGACAAATGACTAGTAGACATTAAAACAATAAAAAAGGAAGTCATCATCTTACATACTTCAGATACTGCTGCAGCAGTAAATGGGCAATAATTCTCTCCAGCTCCTCTCGAGGGTGCTTGGGTGGAGTAACTTCAGGCACCCTCAGTTTTGCTACACCTTTCCCAGACCACGCATCGATTAATTTCAGTGGGGTTAGCTTCTCACTCATGTGTTCAGCCTGCTCAAGTATCTTGATTAGATCCCTGCAGTATCCTGTTATATCCATTTTCTCACATGCTACAAATAAAAGTGAAGTAATATTTAAATAGCAAATTATTTAGAGTTATTTAGATAGTATCCATATATACATTAGGTGTATACATATATATGCACTTTTATATATTCATAGATATATACATATATATAGAAATACATATCTTTGTGCCATATAATAGTAATGCTTTTTTGGTTTTGTTTTCAAACTATAACTTCACAAATAAAAGCTATAACTGTCCCTCTGTCAAATTAGGATTTTTTTGTACTCAAATTTGTATTTATGTTTCTACTTCATTATTAAACCTCCAGTCCTGCAAATGTTTTTATACGAATTTAACATTACAAACCACACAAATTATTTCAAAGAAGCATTTACAAAGTGTAAAATTTCTAAGGTAGCTTCTGCATTACTCTGCAGCTGGATTCCTTTTCTTCACCCATAATATTTATTATGAAATATTAGAGAGCAAAAAGGAACTGAAGACTGTAAGTGAGACATTTCTTCTCTCAAGACAGTTATGGGCAAAATGAGACCAAAAAAGTATTAATGTCATACAAATAAGCTTCATCATGAATAATTATTCTGAGCTCCAACACATCCATGTAGTACATAATGATCATGCTTCTACTGCATGATCAGATCATGGCACAGAATGTGGCACTGCCTCATCCAATTCTAAGAATTAAGTACTGAACCCCCAGTACTACTGCTAGGTTTCCTCACACCTTGCTTAGATATCAAGAGACCGTGGGGATAAAACCAGCAGTTAACAGGACATATTTCAACTATATTTCGTCACATGGCTTCTGTAAGTCTTGGGTACAAGCCAGCTCCATACTCTTCTCAACCTCTGATCCCAGTATAAAGTTTAACTAAGCCCTATTTCCAACTAGAACCAGACATTGTTACTTGCATGAATTTGCAAAACAGGTTTATTATATAGATGTAGTTAACTGTACAAAGAAAAAAAGCTGAATATCTTTATTTACCTTGCCCCCCAAAAAAGCGTACAGGGAAATAAAGTCTAGTTATGAGAACAGCTTTGAATATAGAGTTGTTCCTAAGTTTTTCAAGCGTTGATCTCTAGATTATCCAAACGCTTCACAACAGGTATGTGGTATGAGGAGACAGTATTTTTTACATATTACAAGAATTCACCTGGTCCTCAAAGAAATTTAAGGCAGTTTTGTGTGTCCAGTTAGAGATGCCCAAGATCAACTTTTTCCCAGCACTCCCTCCAGAGTTTTCTAGATTTAGATGGGGATTCCTATGTCTAAACCACAGCTCACACTTAGGAAGTCCAACAAGAAATACTTTGTGCATCTGCAGAAACTTACAGCTTTCTGGATGGGTACCAAAAATGGCAGTTAAAGCAGGCAGCGATCACCCATGAAAGTGTAGTTTAAGCTAGCTACCCAACACTGCCCAGGATGATTGTGGTCAAAGCAGTGAAAGAACTTATATCCCAGAACCAAATTCTGCTGAAACCATCCTCCTTTACCATGCAGCAGATCTTGTTTCAGTTCATCTTCTCAGTTCCCTCTATGTCCAGCCCATATACCTTCCTTCTTATGATCCCACCTTTCAAAGGAAGAGTGCACACCAGACAGACAGTGAGCAGTGACGACTAACACATGGCCAAATCTTGAATTTGTGTGCTCAGCTGTTCTGCACAGGTATGTCTCATGAGCATGCAGCACTGAAATGCTCAGAGGTTTTACCAGGCAAGCTGTAAGAGGACATGTGCAAACTGTGCATTCTCACAGCCTAACGTGTGAACAGTTCCACACACTGAGAGCAAGAGGCTCCCTCTCAAAATAAAGCTTTCACACCCAAACAAATCCTGAAACAAACCCCGACACATGCCAGAATCGTTTTAAAACAGGTAAGCCAAACTCCCCCTTGCCCCAGCTTTACTTCTGGGAACAGGTGAATGGCTGAGCCTGAAAGATACCAGTGTGTTTGGCCTCAAGCAAAAAGCAGAAAGGATCCTACTAAACACCCTGAATTCAGCAATATTAAGTCACCAAAACCTGATGTTCATAACAAAATTTGCACATTGGAAACAGGCAGTGTTACGAGCACACTTGACAGAAGTTGCTCACAGTTTCTCTAATGTAGGTATTTCTTTAAGCCAACCTTCTCCATGGTCACCATCCCTGGTTATAAAAACGATTTACTTACGGCTCTCCCTACAGCAGTTATCACACATTTTGTTGCAGTTTGCAGAATCCCATACTTCATCAAAATGATGGGCTATGAGGACTCGGCGACATCTGAAAGAGCAGAGAGCAAAGGACCATAGAACATAAGTATATACACCTGTGTTATAAATCATGAAACTGGCAAAAAGAAGGTCCCTTGGGTCAGCTCATATCTTGGCACAAGCATGAGGGATTATCTCAGGAAAAATCAGAAAACAAATGCTGCTACACAGTATTCCCTGTCAGCTGTGCTAATAGGAATAACCAGCAGCTTTCAGTAATAGTGAACACCACTGTAGGAACAGATTGGTTAAAGCTAAAAGTAATCTGCAATTTCTACAGAATGAAAAAATCATGAGAATATGGACTAATTCTTAGCCTGAGGGCCACAAAGGCTCCACTGAATGCACAAGTTACCCACAACATAGATACAAGTGTTTTCCATGAAGTATTCCAAATAGCTCAGTGCAGCAGATGAAGCACATGAGATTCCTGTATGGCCACTGAACACTGGTACCTTAAGAGTAAAACCCAAAGCATTCCAGTTTTCACTCTGAATGGGATTTGAAATCAAAACAGTGTTTGTTTTTCAGATATTTCACCTCAACATAACTGCTTCCAGAACTTTATCTGAAGCTGGCAGGCAACACACCAACAGTCAGTTATGTGCAACAGTACATGTATTGAGCAGCTAAACCACAAACTCCAAACTCAAGACTCTGCTACAACAGGCGAAAAAAATCCTCCCCACTCTGTTCTGAGGGGGGAGGGAGGAAGGAGTTTTTTTATTGTTGGGTTTTACTTATTTTGTTTGGGTGTTTTAAATTGTTTGTTTTCAAATGCCCTCTATAAAACCCCACTAATTGGCCTATTTAAAAACTAAGCAACCAAACCACCAGAGTAACTTACTTCTTCAGATTCTGGCAGTAGGACACCATATCATACAGCTTCTCTTGCCCTACATTTTCCATCACTACCATTGAGCTGATTCTGAATATATCTCCAAAACCATAATACAAAATGCAGTCAGCTTTTTGGTCATCTCTACCTGCAATGCATTAAAAAGAATAACAACAAAAAAAAAATTAGAAGAGGTTTATTTTAAGCACAGGGTTTTTTGGTACAAATACCACTCTTATCTGCATGGGTTTCTGCAGCCCCTATATGGAGAGGAGATGACTGTAATAGAGTATCAAGGATAACACACTAGGCAACAGAGCATGATACAGACTAGAAATAAAATAGAACAGTCTCCTACAAATACAGGATCAAGCAAATTGAAAATAACTCACAATGGAGATTTTGACTCTTTAACAACCAAAATAAAATATTAGCATCATACAGAAAGTCAGGGAAATCACTATTTTCTCACCCTAACACCTCTTGGAAAATCCTAGACAAATATATCTTGAAGCCTAATTCTTACTCATTTAAAACACAGTGTGAGCTTCAAATAACCTTATTAGTTATTAATGGTAATAAATTAAGAAACAATTAGGTATGATATTCCATTTAAAACCAACTGTGCCTTCTATAGCTGAATTTAGATCATCTCTTCCTTCCTGCTGCCCACCCCTCCCAGTGATGTGCTGATGGGTGCCGACCTGCTGTTTACAAGATCCAGAGAGTAGAAAAGGCCTAAAAAATCCTAAACTTTTTAAAAAGTTTAACGTTTAAGAGAACTACTTCACATGGATGAGCAGTCAAAGGGAAAAAGGAAGGTTTCATAAGCTAAGTAGTACATTCATGCAAATGAGTAGCAGTGCTTAATTAATCTCTCCCACAAGAATCTCATTTAAATAGTTATGAATAAGAAACACAAAAGCTTGCTTTAATCCCAAATGGATATACATTGTGAAACAACAGGTGCAGCACCTATACGGCCCTTGTCTCACCACTTCATTACTTCCCATCATCTCCAGCACTGCCTAGAAGTAACCAGTCTATAGCATAAGCAGATGCAAATTCCCACAGGCTTTGATGACTGCTGTACTTCTTAGGCCAGCATTAAGGCCAGTTTCTATCACAGAGCCATAGTTAAAATTTCTACCTATTGCCCCTCAAGATTCTTAAAAAGCTTTTTCTCCACATAGATTCAATCTGTCTTTGAAAAATAATGCACAAGGTTGAAAAAAAACCAAACCAAAACACCATAAAAGTTTTTTTAGCCGTAACAGCTATTTAGTGCTGCTATACACTGATCAATCCTTAAAATTCCCTGCTCAAGACTCCCCATCCTACTTGTGTTTCTGTGGCTACTGAAATTCATACAGCAATTAGATATCATCTAGAATCAATCTGAGCAGATCACACAGCCTCGCTGCTATGCAAAGAAAAAAAAATCCTTTCTATAACATAGATCTGATCAGTCAATGTCATGTTATGAAATTACTCTGGTAAGCCACAGATGCCACAAAAAATTAAGTAATTAAAACAAATGCTGAGTAAACGGCTGGGTAGTTTGCTTCAAAGCCTCTTTACAGAGGCAGAGTGGCATTATACACTGGAACCTGTCTCAAAGACAAGACACTTCTCACAAATGACTGAAATCAAAATGCAATATTTTTTGGTTTAATGAATGTAAATGGCAGCTTTGCAAAAGCCATTTCCTACAATACCTGCACGTCCACTTTCTTGGTAGTAGTTCTCCATGGATTTGCTCATAGAATGATGAATTACAAACCTCACATCAGGTTTATCAATTCCCATGCCAAAAGCAACAGTTGCCACTACAACCTGAAAAAAGATTAAGAAACCATCAATGTATCAAACCACAATTTGTTTAAATAAAACATAAGTCTATGAGAAATATCTACTTAACCTGGATCTGATTTGCTGCCCATCCTTTATGAACTTTGCTCTTGCATTTAGCATCCATGTTTGCATGGTAAGTCCCTGCCTTGATTCCCAGTTTCTGCAAACTCATAGTAACTTGCTCAGAATCCTTCTGAGAAAAACAGTAAACAATTCCTGCACAAAAGTGAGAGATGCCTTATTGTAATGTCTTAAAAAACTCATAACAAACAATCCCCAATACTTAAAAACAACTTTGAAAGTTTTATTAACTTAAAAATAAATAAATAAAACCCAGCAAACAATCTTTGTGTCTATTCAGTCTCCAGTATGGTAGCTTTGACTTGTTGGCTAAAGAGAAAATATGGATAGCAATCCACATAATCATAGAAGTATTCTATGTTCAAGGAGGACAATGGTTATTAATGCTTATGTGAAGAGGTGCTGTTCATTATGATATCTCACCTGAGGTCTCAGATATATCTGTTTTTTGTCATTAGTCAGCCTGGGCTAAATCAAGGATTACACACAAAGCCACATGATTTGTGATCATCTTAGCACAGTTTGTCCTCAGGGAGCTGCTCATCACAGACACAGAGTTCGACAGCAGGGACAGACTGCTGCCCTGGCAAACTGGATTCTGGTGCCTTTGTAATATGGCTCTCCTCTTCTATTTGCACTACATAATTAATTGATTACATAAAGTCCAACTTTTACAGTTCTGCTTTCATCACAAAAGCACAATTCACCCCACCACATACCCATTCTGGGCACTGGATAATACATGAATCTTGCAATCAAATGTGAAAAAGAAATGCTAAAGATAGTAAGTATCCTGACACATAGATACTAAATAACATAACACATGATTTAAGAACATATAGGTAACCTTTTCTGAGCCTTGTTTTTACAATCTTAAAAATTGCTATTATTATGCAAACATTGCTCTATATACATCAACATTATATTTCAATACTTCAGAATATGTAAGCAAAATGTAAAGACATTTAAACGCTAATGAATGAAAAGAGTAATTATTCAAGGTACAGATCTTACTAAATTTCATTTCTTCTAATGCTGGATGTTTAAGGTATGGTGAAGGTAAAATTTCTCTACGAGTTTCAGGATTACTCGAAAACATTCCTGTAACACTGAAGATTATATAAAATAATACGCCTTTTTTAAAAAAAAAAAAAAAAACAACACTTTTTACCTGAGAATCCTTTATATCTTCCATTAATCATC
>JANHGB010008525.1:0-30676 GCA_026283785.1 Coracopsis vasa
TGGAAACAGATTCTTTCCTATTTCTGTGGTCCTGATTGCATTCTCAAGCCTGGTGCTGCTCTTTGTGCTGTTTTAAAATAAGAGCAGGCCACTTCTTCCACTCAACTCTTCAAAGAGAGATGTATTATGTAGTCACAGGCAAACTTCTAGTTATTTATTTATTGATGGATTACTTTAGTTATGACAAACCCTTTATCTTTGATTATTTTAATTATTTTGATTATTAGAAGGGGGCTGGAGCACCTCCCATATGAGGACAGGCTGAGAAAGCCTGGAGAAGAAAAGCTGCATGGAGACCTCAGAGCAGCCTTCCAGTATCTGAAGTGGGTCTACAAGGATGCTGGAGAGGAACTCTTCATCAGGGACTGTAGCGATAGGACAAGGGGTAATGGGTTTAAACTTGAACAGGTGAAGTTCAGGTTGGATATAAGAAAGAAGTTCTTTACTGTGAGGGTGGTGAGGCACTGGAACAGGTTGCCCAAAGAAGAGGTAAATGCTCCATTCCTGGCATTGCTCAAGGCCAGGTCGGACAGAGTCTTGGGCGACATGGTCTAGTGTGAGGTGTCCCTGCCTGTGGCAGGGGGTTGAAACTGGATGAGCTTAAGGTACTTTCCAACCCTAACCATTCTGTGATTCTATGATTCTATTATTTTAATTTATTTTAACCTAGAAAAAAAAAGAACAGATAATAATTTGGAGAGAGCAAATAACAATTAATATCCAAGTAGATAAACAGTACAAGAGAAGCTATCCTCTTTGCAGAAAAAGGCACAAAACCTTTTAACAGTGTAGTAATATTGCACTGTAATCTATATCAAGATAAGAATATGAGTGCATAAGGAGAACGAAATTACATAGGCAAAACAGGATGGAGAGATACCTTTGAAGTATATTAAGAAAAGTGAAAGCGACACAATAAATAAATCATTCAATAAAAAAGAATTATTAAAGATGATTGATCTCCAAGTCCTACTAAAAGAGGTTTTCCTTTGATTTGTGTTTTCAATTATACTGGAAAAGGTACCTTCTGTAATACAAGTTCATTGGAGTGCATGAAACTGCTAATCTGGATGAAGATGTCAGGCCAGTTTGGCGTTAAACAGCTTCATTCCTCAGGGAGTGCCTGAATTTCCCCTTTCCTTTTTTAGTAGGAAAAGTAGTAGGGTAGGGTTTTAGTAGTAGGGTTTTTTAGTAGGGTAGCATGAGTCAATTGAAGGGTTGTGATCCTCAGCTTTATCCTAACTAGGGATGTTCATAAAGCTGCCCATGAAGAGCAACGGCCTCTTGTATGGACCATTAACAAAAATCCTGCCGTGAAACTCCTTCCAAATTCTTCTTGCAGGGAATTATTAACAACTGAAGACCAACAGAGATGACTTGGATTTCTGGAGCTTTTAACAGTACAGAAACAATGAAGCACACGACATTTCCATCCTTTTAAAGTGTGCTCTGTGCTTCTTTACCCTTAAATCACCTGCAGTGAAGTCTCATTTCCCTATTTCCTTTCCAGCTGCTACATACTTCTTGAAGTACTTTTTGATCAGTATTGCAGGTGCCTTGCTTTTGTTGTACCTTATTCTTATTTTGAATCAAACTGCAATGTAACACTGCTATTTTGTTCAGTCCTTGACTGCTGCCTGTGGCTGAGATATGCAGGGATCCTTGTCAGGCCGCAAGTTTTACTGCCTGTTAACTTGTTCAGCTAATGAAACAAAACCCCCAAATTAACTGCCTTAGCTTGCAAAGCTAGGTCAACCTCTAAGCCAAACAAAATGAAGTTATGCTTTTTGATACTATTAAAACCACACTCTTCCCTGCAAGAATCTGAAATAGCCAATTGCCCTGCATTCCCTTGGTCCATTTCCTTTCCTTCTCTCTGCCATGCTCACTCTCCCGTGTGCTCCCTCTGTCGCACACAAACACTTCCATTGACAAAATCAGGGTAAATAAAAGAAAATTGTTCTGGAAGCTTTCCCTGATAACCTGGGGACTTGCAGCAGTGGCTGGACATCAGAATGGACAAGTATGGGACATGTCACATGTAAAAGCATCCTGAAGTGATAAGCGAGGATTGCTCCAAAACAGAATGGGACCTTCCCCAGTCCCACCTTTTAAGGAGTATTTACACAGTGTCTAAGAAGAAAATAGAGATGCTCCAAAGGACAGTCTTATCTCCTTGGTGTCTATGCTCAGAGTACAGCAGCCTTTCTGACTTGTTCTGTGTTGCAACCAGGTCAGCACCAGCCATATTGACATCTCCACCCAGCTCCTGCCTGTTACAGGAGCCATTGCATAGGCTATGCAGCTTACAGTCTTGACTGAAATACCTGATCATTTATTTTGATTGATATCTGGATAGAAACATCTTTCTGCATCATGTCTGTATCATTCCTGGAAAATTAATCATTACCCTGTGTGGATAAGTAGCAAACCACTTTGCTACATGCTCTTTTCCTTCTATTAGAGGGAACTGAGGGTGCAAAGCAAGACTGTTGCCCCATGTGGCAGGTGCCTCATGTAGCTGTGAAGGTGGAAGGAACTGCAAAGATGGCTTGGGTCCTTGAGAAACTGTGACCACAGAGTAGAGAGGGACTCTTACCCACTGCAGTACAGGTTAGAAGAGGTTAATAATAGCTAACATGATTTTAACCTTTTTTTTCTTTTCAGAATATGATTATTTGAAGTCCAGTGTTTCAGAGTAGCACTTTTTTCTCCATGCAGCTCCCCAACTGACTGTCTTTGCAGAAGAGAATCCAATTCTCAGTGCCAACCCTATGCACTTTTCTCCTTAGAGGAAAGTATGCAATAAAAATCCACCTCTGTACAGCCCAAACGGCCATGCTTTCAACATGTGCGACCAGGTTTGCAAGTGACTCTGCAAACTTTGTGTTCCAAGATGCAAAATAAAGTAGATGGGAGGTGATGGATGGGATGAGGCTTCATCACCAGCCCCAGGCCCTGCCAGGTGCCCTGACGTCACCCAGTGCTGCCAGGGAAGAGCGATCTCGCAGGGAGGACTCTGTGTCCCCAGGTAATAATCTATTTGGAAACTATAAGCAATACCTCCAGTTCCCCACACTACCGGGTTATAATGATCTTTGTATAGATAAATGAGCATGTCGTTCTGAAGAAAGAGTAATCATTAAAGAGAAGTCTCTTCAGAGAAGACAAAGTCTACCATCAAAGAAAGATAATAACCCTTAAGTTTAACAGAGACTTCTGAATGATACACCTTTGATTTTTAGTGTATTTTGTGCTCCAGAAATTTACTTTCCCTCAATAAAACAGTTACTATTTCTTTTCCAGCCACCTAAATGTGACTTCAGTCCTCCGGTGCCTATTTCTATGAATTTTTCACAACTCTATATTAAAAGATTTAAGAAGGAAGCTGAAAAGTAATTCAGTCATGTGTCAGGGTACAGCAAAACACTTGTCTACTGTATAACAAAACAAACTCTTTGCAGACTTGATTCTGTTATCTTCCTTCTTAGGAGACAAAATATCTTCTAACACTTCAGTACTGCACAGGTATTCATTTACCTGACAGTTGCAGTTTAAATGCTTTTTAGTGAAAACCAGCATACACTAAATAGAGGAACTTTCTGATTTAGGTGTTAGAAAATAATTGCTTAGAGAAATAAATGCAATATTTATTTTTTATAATGTTATTAAGAGAGGCTGTTGCTCTTTATAAATACTATACAAAGTATGTACCCATACAGAGATGCTAGCTTTGTATTTTATGTATAGATCTAAACAACTGGAACAGCACCAACAAATTGATGTCCAATTTTATGTGTGATTTGTTATAATCTTCCAAAATAACTCTTATGTTTATAATAATGGACAAATCTCAGACTCAAATATTCAACTTAAGCACCAAAGTATGCGCAGAAACTACAAAATTTCTAAGCCATTTAGGAACTCAAAACTCATTTTTACCTCTTGTCAGTACTAATGATCAATCAGTCTGTGATCAAGGGTCAGATCCTGGATCTGTTACTCATGGAAAAAAATATTCAACAGACTAACTCAACTGAAGCCAGGGAAAATATTCGTGGTCTAATCACTGAGCATCAGACTACATAACGCTAGCCTGGCCTCACGAAGGGATGACTTCTGTCATCTGAAACTCAAATTTACTCCAAAACGGAAAACTCTCATATAAATTAAAGGAAAAAATGTACAGTTATATGCCAACATTATTTCTTCCAGAACAGTGCAGCATGCAAGTACAGCTACAAATATTTGAATGTGAAAAGAAGAAATTTAGGAGCTGTAACAGAAATAACAATCATACTAAACACTAATAACACCACTGAGAAATATACTCCAAATACTGGTACAGCAGATTACATACGTGCGCCAGCCTGTGTACGTACTGGAAGACACTGTCTGACTTCATCATCAAGTGAGCTGTACACATCATTTAGGATAAAAAGGCACAAAATGCATAAAATAGATTTGTTAAATAAGTGTTTTATATTCACATTTAAAAAGAGGTTGTTAATCTCCCTATGTGTTCTCTTCAGATACTTGGCTGCTTTTGTAAGCTTGCATTGCGTTTTCTCTCAATGAAACTCATTAATGCTCTTGATTTCTGGGCTATAAGTGAAGCATCTTCCCCCCCCCCAATAGTTCATACAAAATATTTTTCAGTTTTTTCATTGTCACTGCTAAATAGACACAAGTTGACTATACCTTATAGAAAGGAATTCATAAACATTGATCTATTCCCTATTGAATCATCTGTTGGATAGGGCAAAAGGTGGTGTTTGCTTTCAGCAGTGTGTGCCTGCAGCCCTAAAAAAGGGCAGTGTCCTTGGGAAGAAGGTTTTTACCATTGCTGTGCATCAGTTTGCCCTGACTTTTCCCCCTCAAAAAGCTGCTGGTTTATCTCAAGACTGAAACTCTCCAATGCTACACTCAGGATTATCATACGAGAAAAGGAATGTATCCCCATGATGCAGAATTTCTATCATAAGGGACAACCAGATACCAGAAACTCAGGATACAGTTTTCTGCTTTCCCTTTAGAGATGTAAGGAATAGTTTTATTCTTTTTTGTGGGCACATCCTCTATGACAAAGTCATTTCAGTACACCAATATTTCAGGGAGGAATCCACATTTTGCTGTTTGTGTTTGGTTCTAGATAACTGTAGAAAAGTTTCATTATGGCTCTACCTAATACTAGTAAGTGGGGGAGACTGCTCAAAGGATGGACCACCCTGCCACACTTTACAACACAAGTGCAATTCCTCTACCAGATTCTGCTCCCATTAACCCAGGCCCTGTCAGGTGCCTTGGAACACTGACCACACAGGTACCCTCATTTTGCTGTTTATTCTGTGTTACCTTAATGCAGATGCACACACCATTTTTCTGAGGGTTAATCCAATCCTTTCGTTTCTCAGCCAGCCTGTGTGAGATCAGTTTCACCATTCTTCACCCTCTCTCATCACACGTAATAATGTTGCTGCCCATTATTAAGTCACAATAGACACTACCTAAAAGAATATTGACTTCCATTTGGGATTTCCAGGGGTTTGTTTTTTGTCTGTTTGTTTGGTTTTTGTTTGTTTGGGTTTTTTGTATTTGTTCTGGTTTCTCTTAGGGTTTTGTTTTGTTGTGTGGTTTGCTTGTTTAGGGTATTTTATGTGGAAGACTGGGATAAAACAGACCAGAAGAACTTAGAACTTGTGAGGACTGTTCAAGTAAGCCCTTTGAACCAGTGTGTTTTCGCAGAACATGAAGAGTTATTTTGTTAGAAAAATCTTTGTACATTGCTTAAATCAGAGAGAGATTTTCCCTATATACCACTTCAGACCCCTGCAGATGTGTGAAATGCAGGCTCTGGGTAGACAAGGTGGCTGTGGCAGGGGAGGCAGTGGTGGCTTCAGCATTACTACCTTTCTCCTAAGGCACTGCTTGCAAATATGTGAAGCGTGGTACATAAACCATCACTTTTTGGGAGTGTAAGACTGAAAAGATGCAAGTGGTCTATACCCATTCATTTGAAATATACTGAGATGCCCTCTCCCCCTTAAGGGCTGTTGTGTTCCCCAAAATCAGGGGAAAATGTACAGCAGGTCAGGGGAAAAATCATCTGTGGCAGGTTTTCCTGCCTGACTTTAGGAAGCTGGACTGCGGCTAACTAGAAACACCCTTCTTACCTTGGCTATCTCAACCACCTACTTCAGATGCCAAAATAAGCCTGAAATAGGCCCTCAGACGCAAACAGTCTCAAGTGCAAAATCCAAACACTCCAGTTGGATTTCTTGTCAGATTCTTGGTTCACACTCAGATACTGAAAGAGGTAGCAAAGCTTCAAAAGACCAAGATTCTTCCTCGGGTTACCCTGGCTTAAACTTTATTTCATAGGAGTTTTCACAAATAAAATAAATATAAAATTCTTTATTATTTCAGGGACATAAAAATTTCAGTTATTCCCAGCTAAGGAATATGATCATGACAGAATAATAAGTGTTTTCATATAATTTTCAAAACTATTTCATCTTCAGAATTGCACTTCTAAGGTATATGGGTTTTTTTTCCTATAAGAGATTTAGCTAAAATGGCTATTCTGAACACCATCATGAAACTATGCTGAAAAGTGTGTCAGAGGGCTACAGCACCATAAGTAGACATTTGCATTTTTAACTCTACTTCCAGTTTATTACTCTGATAGCTTTTTTAATACTTCATGCTTAAAACATGTGCTGCATTCATATCGGGTTAAATTAGCCTCTTTCCGGCCTGGGTTGATGGTTGACCCTGGTTGTTGTAATGGCATGACATTTCTTAAACCAACTTTGGAGATACGAATTAAAATCTGCAGAAAATATTCATGTCCTTACAGTTATAAGGAGAGAGAAGAAAACAAGAAATCCCAAAAGCAGAGGCATGCCTGGCAAGTGAAAGTTGCTGTTTTTCTTACAAGTGGACACCTTGAGATTTTTGTTCTGTACAAAAGAGAAATATTAACTAGAGATGAGGATATACTTAGATGAACAAAATACTGTGCGGTGGCTGTATGAGAATTCACAGAGCATTACCTACACTGTCTCACTTTGACTGATCTGCAGTGAGGCAAAATGGTTTACTGCTCTCTCAACCTGCATCACACCTTCATCACACTGCCCATAGGTTACAGCACAAACAATGCTATGGCAGCTTTAATTGCTAGCCCAGCTCTCAAAAAGTGCTGATCATACCTCACAAGTACTCACTTCATATTTCAACTCCTGGGGACTAAAAGTATTTCAGCTATAAATTAAGCAGTGCCTTTTAAGAAGTAACTTTGCATTTTTGTTAGTTTATTTTAATTGACATTCTGCAGCAGAAATAGGCGTTTCAACTCCCCTTTTTACACTCTGTCTCACTGAAATCAACCACAAAACCTGCACAATCTCTCTGCACACGCAGACAGAAGTCACTTCTAGCCACAAGCTGTCCTGGATTTTCTCTGACTCTGCTGAGCACAGAATGTTGCTGTACATGTACTCCTCTTTCTCCTGAGCAGATGGATGGGAACAGGCAAAGCCTCAGGTCCTTACACCCATTAACTTGCAAGGTACATTTGATTCAGCAAAATCATCTTTGTTTACTGATGATTTAAGAAGGAGAAGTGAGGATCCATCCCCAGCCGAGACAAGGCTGAAGAGGCCTTTTACTATTAAAGGCTACACCAAGATACTGTATCTCGTTCTGAATTGGCTCCAAAATGAACCCTGATCTGTCCCCCTTAGGCTGCAACTACACACATTGCCTCTTTGAACAAGTTAATCCTTCAGGATGACAAGTCATTGCCCACTGCTTTGGAAAATTTATTGTCATGGCATAGATAAGGATAAAATAAATATCCACTTATTAAAAACCAAAACCAAACACAACAGAACAAACACCACACAAGGGACATGCAATTAATTGAATTGAACAAATTATACTGAAGACATAGTTAAATAAAAGCACTGCTGTTGTCCAATCTTCTCTTTGGCCCTCTCCTCCTGCAGGTCTGACCAATTTGTAGATGGATAAATAAAACAAGCCACCCCCCACATGAACCCATACAAGTTGCAAGTAAAATTGGTGGTGGTGGTGGTGGTCAGTGAAAAATCAGTTTCTAACTGGAAGTCATCCTCAAACAGTGGAGCTCAAACTGCACTTCTGGGCTCACAAAGACCCCAAGGCTTGGCTGCAGCGCATGAGAAGAAAGCACCATAGTCACTTCTAAGCATTAAAGGCTGCAGTTCTTTAAGGCAGCCTTGACTTCCAGAGGGTCTACACCAAACAGCACACTTCAAATGCAGAAGGACAATTCTGAACCCTATCGCTGATGTTCAAGTTTAGTTTTTAACCACATGAGGGAATTGCTTCACTAAAAACAAACTCACCAGTGAGGTTGCAGTTCTGTACACAGATCTTTCCTTCAATTTGCTCTCCTTTATTTATTTCTTTATTGCTCCGATTTTCTTATTTAAAAATGCTGAGAGGTTAGAAAAGAGTCAGATCAAGTCAATGTGTCAGGCTAATGTTTAACCATACATTAACATCTCACAGATAAAAAGGGAACATACTACAGATTTCACAGCTGGATCTGCTGCTCCAGCCTGACAGAAGCATCAGTAGCATTCGGGTCTAGAGTGCATTCAGCATCTTCCTAACTTATTCTTAGCTACCTTTTTCTTCCTCCTTAGGAGTGAACTGGGTGAAAAAAAAATATCTCCTAGCTGAATAGTCTTGCTGTGTGTGATTTGTCATTGATGAGCTACAGATAAGCTTCAACTCTGCTGCCAACTGAGTTCATCTGTTCAGAGCAACAGCTACAGAAAACCAGACTCCTCAACATCAGAGAGTTGTCCAACTGCTGCTATGTCAAACTTTGTAGCTCCAGAAGTCAAAAAATTTGTGGCTTGGGACTATGTTGTTTTTGCAGGGCTGTTTTTAGTCTGTGCTAGCATTGGAGTCTTTTTTGCAGTTAAAGAGAGAAAAAAGAAAACTTCAAAGGAATTTTTGGTAGGTGGTAAACAGATGACATGCGGACCAATAGCCTTCTCTCTCACATCAAGCTTCATGTCAGCAGTGACTGTTTTGGGGACACCCTCCGAAGTCTATCGTTACGGGGCATCCTTTGTGCTGTTCTTTCTTTCATATGCACTTGTCATCATTTTTACTGCAGAACTCTTTCTACCTGTATTTTACAGGTCTGGCATTACAAGCACTTATGAGGTAAGTAAAAATAATTTAAAAAGGCACTATTCTAATGTAAAAGTCAGTATCATGCATATAGATATTCATAGAGAAAAAGCTCTGACAGAAGATTTTTTGCAGTGTTTTACAGAACAAGTATGTCAATGCACTAATTCTTTTTCAAACCAGGTGGCATTACTCAAACTGGTTATTCATATTGCAATAAATTGAAAGCACAAATTAAGGGTCAGAGCTCCTGTTATGCATATACATCAAAGACAGGAGACGGGATTACACACCAGCACCAAATGAAGTTACAGCTGAAAAATATTTTAAATGTATCCAAATGCTTCTGGTCTTATAAGTAACTATTCCACTTTATATATATATATATTTATATATATATATGTATACACTTGCTTTTGCAGAACAGGTATTAAAAACAGACTTTAAGAATAAAATTCAATAGCATCCAACTCAAACTTGGTATAGAGCTGGCAATTTGGTCCAATTTAATAGCAAAGTGGACTATTTGATATCTGAAAAAAAATAGCCAAGAAGATATTTGATAACTATTGGGCTGCAAGGAAGAAATAAAGAGGAAGATGGCTGCAGGTCTCTTTCAAAACAAACCAACCAAAACCAAACCAAACCAACTCAGGGCTGGGGAATGAATTCAGGGATTCTCTAGGAAATGAAATTAAATGAACAACCTCTGAATTTTCTAGAGGTTTTGCCTGGCATTCCTCCTGGAACACATTATTTTCTTCATATGACAATTCAGTAGTTGAGAAAAATCAAAATACACAGCTGACCTTGTGATGTTATTACTAGGAGCACAGTGTGCAGCCCTTACCACTTGCACACCTACAGGGCAGCTACTGAACATTTGGGAATAGCCTTTTAGTCCCTTTAATCAACAGCCTCAAATTTGGCTTCTCCTGTTCTTGAGCAGTTTGAACCAAGCAAGAATTGGATGAAGAAAGCTGAGTGAGTTCATGAGGAGTAACAGGAAGACTTCTCATGTTCTCTAAGCCCAAAACCAAGGAGCAGCTTTGGCCAAACAGCTCTGCCTGGGTATTTGGAAGTAAGTCAGTTACAGGTTGGAAAAAAGCAAAATTGACCATCTGTTGCCACTGCCACAAGTAACCATATTTTCTAGCTGTTTTTGGTGCAAGATCAGAGAACGAATTACTCTTCTCATTTGAGCCACCAAAGCTGTCATTGCACCCACAGAGTCCGTTCAAAATGACTCTGCTGGCTTGAGGAATTATTTTTAGAAACAAATTACATAAATTAGCTATTTATCTGTATGGCAGACTGTGGGGCTTATTGTGCGAGAGACACGAGAAAGATGAAAATGAGCAAAATTAATAGGAAAGAAGCTGCTTTGGAGAACTATACCTAGAGGTTTGAAAAAGAGAGAAGAATTGTACAGCCTATGCCTGGAGTCTGCTGGGAGCACATGGGACTATGGCCCAAGGAGAGACCCAGCCCACCCATGGCTAGAAGGGATGCTGTCACAGATGTAATTTTTTTGGTCAGCTCTACAGAGAGGCTCCAAGTGGTGACTCAGCTTTAAAAGCTGGGCTTTTGGGGCTAGAGAGCTACTCACCTCTACAGTTATGTGGTAACCAGGGACACTTCTCTACATGTAGCTGCAAGTCCCAAAGAACTCCACTTGCTGCTCCGTGTTGATGATGTACAGTTTTGGGTTTAGACTGAGATAGGGCAAGCAAGAAAGCCAGTTTAGCTCAATCACTGTGGAACTCTCTGCTATGTTGCCTCTTCTCCATCTGTTCCACCACCACTCGGGTCATTACAGGGGTCAAACCACACTATTTCTCCTAGAGATGACCTCAGGTTTCCTCTTCATACAGCTGGAATGTACTTTCATTTGAAGTTTAAATTTCTTTTCCTTTCAGTTATTCCCAATACAAAGAATACTGAGTACTGCAACCCAACATATAACTTCAAGTACATGTTACTGATGAGAAGATTTCTCACATATAATTATCACTATGTGTAATAATAATCATGCTCTCCTGATCATTACTCATAGCAGCAGTGCCAGCTGCCAGTAATTTTACTTGCATAGCAAAAAGAAGGTTAATAGCTGTGTCACAGGTGCTGCATGTTTAATTTACTGAAATTCCTCTTTTTCCCTAGTATTTGGAGTTAAGATTTAACAAGATTGTCCGTCTTGCTGCAACACTGATCTACATCCTGCAGACGGTGAGAAGCCACTGACTCTGTTTATACAAGTTTCACTCAACATTTCTGTTGACAGACTAATTTCAGATTGCACATTTTCTATAATGAGATGTTTTATTGAGTACTCTTTTGTCCTACATTTTCTCACTTGGACTGTGAATGTTAAAAAGAATGAATGCCTGCTTTCCTAACTTTCTAGCTTTCTTAACTCTTCCTGTTTAGGATGAAAAATGCCATTTTTGCTCTCTTTGAAACTTAGATGTTTTGCTGAACTCCCACAGCTTGTCAGATTCTTGATCTCATTATGTTCCCTTGTCTCTCTTTCCAAATGAGTGGATTCTGTCTTTCTTGAAAAGCTGAACGAGCTGCACTGGGTACAGTTAGTTAATCAATTACCATTTACGATAGCGGGGTGAAGGTATTCCATTTGAAAGCTGTTGCATGTGGCATCTCCTGGGGGAATGTCCAGGTAGGACCAACCCAGGGATGATTCCAGGAAGTACCATCTCAGAAAGTTACATAGTTATGTATTGGCTGGAAAGATGAATTTTATGGGATGTTTGAAACCATTTCTTTCTACATTAATTCCATTTCAGTAATTCCAAAACTCTTAGCCACAGATTTGAATGCTTACTTATTTTCAGGCTTTGTTTCTCCCTCATTTCTGTCAGAACATACACGTGAGAGCATTGAGCCAGCTACTTTGAAAGGGTTTGAATAGAAAAATGGATGTTTAAATTCCAAGATCAATGCACCTTATTTCTGTATCACCGTTTGTGCTTTCCCAAGAGCTCCTCTTTCTACTTGACTAGGGTATTTTTGTCATGTAGTCATCTTTGCAACTGGTAAAATAAGTAATACCAAAGCAAATAATGGTCCTTTGATCAGAAAGGAATTAAACCAATGCTTTTGTTTTGTAAAGGTTGAAACAGAAATCCAGATACAGTTAAATAAGCTGATATAAAGAAACCCCCAGATCTCATATTTTGCTCTTCTAAATAGAAAATTATCCCTGAGCATTCACATACACCTTTTTTTCATTAAATTGTTTTTTTGGGTTTTTTTTTTCCATTTTCCTCCTCCAGATCCTTTACACAGGAATAGTGGTTTACGCTCCATCGCTGGCACTTAACCAAGGTGAGTTCCCATGCTGCGCTACACAGCTACCCCTACCAATCACACAACAAGGCAAACAGAATAAGTGAAGTGAGGAAAACGAAGTCAAAAAAAATACAAATAAATCCACAAAAGTTCTGTAAGAAGTTTTTTGCCTGCTCCTCATAGCTCTGCATTTCCGATGCCTCACATCTCTCTCACACCAGTGCATTAGCAGGAGCCTCTCACTTGCTATTCTGCTCTGCTTTGCACTCAGTAACCACCTGAAGAGGTTAGCAATGAACAATTTCTCAACATCCTGACAAAGTTCACAGTACAAGCTGATGATCCAAGACCGTACTCTGTACTTTGATTCCCCTCTTCCCTGTCTCCTGTGTTCAGGTTCCCATGGGCATTACTCCATTCGTTGTAGCTGGAGCCAAACAACATGCTGCTGTCTGTTGCACACTTCAATTAATCCTTGCAAACTGGACATACAGCATCCGTCATAACAGATGGGATTAGTAATTTTACTGCCATAGATCAAAAAGAATCGCGATGGCCTAACTCCTGATTTCACCAAAATTGACTGGACAAAGAATGGGAGGCTCTTCTTATTGTTTGTCGTCTGAGTTGTGCTCAGTTTGTCTGACCCCACCTTCACACAGCACAGAGCTTCCTCCCTCTGGAGCTCAAATGAATTTTATGTGACAATTCGTTCTTCTTGTTAGGTCACACTAACTGTGCTAATAAGAGAACCTTTACAAATAGATTTGTCCTCATAAACCATTCCCGGTGGGAGAGACTTCAGTATAAGCCAAACCAAAATTTCAGCATCTTTTGTAAAGTACCTTTATGAACTAAAATGAACAGGAAAACTGGTTTTAATGCAGCATATTCTAGCATTAAACTCTTTAGGCTTGCAGGGAATGGAATTTAGTTTGGCTTGGGATTTATTGTTAGGGTTCCTTGGAAATATCTGAAGAACCTGATTTCTTAAGAGAAAATTCTGAAGTAAGAACAGAAAGCATTGCTTATAAAGCTGTGTCCCATAGGAATAACGTTTTTGCTGTGTGCAATTCCTCTTACGTGTTACTTTTGCACACCTGAAAGTTAGTTAAATACAATTTGCAGAAAACAACAATGCAAACCAGTATCCAGTAGTATTAAGAAACCTGAACAATTCAGCAAAGCTCCTAATAGACACAAAAGAGTAAAATTAATACTTACTCCTATCCTTCTAAAGCCAAAGGATCATAGCTTTTCTGTTGCCATCCAGATGGCCTACCTCCATTTCACTAACTATTTGGTTTTCTTTGGTTTCACAGTCACTGGATTTGATCTCTGGGGCTCTGTGATTGCAACAGGAATTGTCTGCACTTTCTATTGCACTCTGGTATGTGACAGGCATAACTGAACAGCTGGAACATAGACTGTTAATTCAACCATGCTTTTTACTTGACAGGCTATCGCAGAAGGGTGGCTTCTACATACATTCCAATTGACTGAGGTTTAAAGTAGGAGAACATAGAGATAAATTTCTTCTAGACTCTGTGGAACAGCTAAGCCTATTTGGAGAAAAAATTATTTCCTCTCAAATCCTCTGCTGTATATCTCAAGGTTTAAACCAAACAGTTTGAAGCAGAGTCCAGATAAGGAGATGATAACCTTCCTCTGCCACACTAAATCTTTTGAGAGAAGATGATTCTTCTTATCTTTTACAAGTTATAGACTGAAAAACATCGTAATGAAAAATGTGCCTCTGGTGTCACCCCAGATCAAGAACAGAGTGATAAAACCTAGGAAGGCCAATCAACAGGTCACAGAGAGCTTTTCTTCTGAGTGGAAGCAACAGGAGACTCAGCATTACAAAAAAGATAAACACTGCAGTGGAAGTGGCAAAGGGCTCAGGACACAACACCATTTCTGTTCTCATTATCACTAAGGAATTTGGTCACTATTTCAGTCCACTCCTGCTGAAAACAGTTATTATGCTACTCTAGTACAGATTTGATCAAATATGAAAGTAGCTGTGGCAAAAGCTGAACTGAAAACTTTCTGGAGCTCTTTTTCCAAGTTAGGCTAATTGTGGACCACTGGGCTCAGAGAACTGTAGAGCGTGCTATAGGAAGTACAAACAGACCAGCTTGTATACCCTAAGCTTTTAACTTGGGGAAAAAAAAAGCATTTAACTGGAAGTTAAACATTTGCATATGACTGTAGACAAACCTTTCAAAGCTGTGTTGTTTTCTAGCCTGCAAAAATACAGCCTTCATGGGAGAATATGAAGTTTAAGAGCCCTGATTTGCTAGATGCTCTACATACAGTTTCTGAGCTCCTGAAATAAGGGGTCTTTCTATCTTTTGCTGTATTTGAACAACAGGAAAGAAGATAAAAGCATACATAAAAACACTGTTTGTTTTAGGGTGGATTAAAAGCTGTTGTCTGGACAGATGCATTTCAAATGATTGTTATGGTGGTTGGCTTCACGACAGTTTTGATTCGAGGAACCACTCTGAATGGTGGATCAACCAAGGTCTGGGAGGTCGCCTATGAAGGATCACGATTAAAGATATTTGAGTAAGAAAAACACAGTGCAAACCTTTTCTTTTTTGTATATTTAGTGTTTAGAAACTATACCCTCACAAAGTCAGGAAGAGTCAGACTTGTTACTATATTATCAGTGAACAAACTCAGTAACTCAGAAAAGTACTTCTTTGATTCTTGGGAATGCAGTTGACCGTCAGGAGAACTTAACTCCTCTTTCTATTACCCTCTTTGGAGAAGTCAAAGGCCTCCTGAACTGAAAAGGATCTTTGTCATTTTTCTTTGTGCAGCTACAAATGCCGCCAAATTATTCCTTCCAATTATATATATCTTTCAATTTCTATTCATAAATCTGGCACTTCATGTTAAGTACACTCACCACAGTAGCCAGCAATGGTGCACCACTGCACTGGGATAGAAAAATGACCTTCCTTTGGCTATTTGTGGCATTGACTGAAAAGTTCACTGCTCAAGGCAAGTCACTGACAGAACATAGCAGCAAGGTCAAATGTTATCTGCTATATCTATCAAGATTAGCAGAATTGCAAAGATGACAGATGCAAGATGTACTTGTACTGCTTAGAATTACTGAGTAATGAAATTTCACTGTTGATAAAAAATAGATAACACTGCAGCTGCAGCAATTTCTCGTAAAAGAAATGACACACCATGATGATTTAACTAGGAATTTGGAGGACTTGTACAGTTTAGCAAGTGGCTTTGTTCCTTGTAGAGGACAGGGTCCCAGGCAAGATGGCTTGCAGGTCTGTTGCTCCAATGTGACACAGATCTGAAATCTGAGCATAAGCAGCCTTATAAATGTGATTTACCTCAATCAATCTATCCTCTGACTGACTCTGCATGATATATGTTTATCTTGACTTGATAGCAATATGTTCCAATATAAGAGTAAAAAGACTTCCAAACCTAACCACAGCAGATGTTTTCTGAGCTGGATACATACTACCAATGCAGCACTCCCAATTCAGAGGGTAGGACATAGTGGGTAGTTCTAAAAAATCATCTGCCTCTTGCTAAAGAAATGTGTATTTATGTAAGTGAACCGAGTTGCTTTTTTCTCTCTTCTAGCTTTGATGTCGATCCCTTGAGGCGACATACCTTCTGGACAATTGTTATTGGGGGAACGTTTACATGGCTAGGACTCTATGGAGTTAATCAGTCCACAATCCAGAGATGCATTTCTTGTAAATCAGAAAAGCACGCTAAACTGTAAGTTACATGCCATTAACCTGTTCTAGCAATCAAACATCCTGATGTGGAATTCTAAGTTTGTCAGGTTTGTTAGAAAATAGGTAATTTTGCTCTGACAGTCTCACTCCCTCTGGCCCTGAATGACATAAGTAAATGCAGACATAAAACCAGGTAGCCATTAACCTCTTGCAGTTTACTACTTTGGGGTCAGGTTGCCAAATTAATCCTTGGAAGCAGAGTACGGAAAAAATGCCAACACAGAAGCTGTGCTATCTGCAGCTTCATTGGTAAAATGTATTTATTGGAATTGTGGCTTTGTTGTATTGTATTAAAAGTGGTTAAGGATTTAATAGAGCACTACAGTACAAGGTATTATCTAAATAAAATTAAATCGGTAAGTTATTAATATTCTAGAGCATAAGAATAAGTAGACTCAATGGTAAAGAGCCAAGTGAAACTTCAAAATATAGACACACAGGTCTTCCTCAAAATCAGCATTAGTATACGCATAGCTAGACGCCAAACCACCAGACTTTTTTTTCCACATGCCTAGCACTAGTTGCTTGCCCAGTTGGCTAAAGCATAAAGACTGGTAGGTTAGCTTTTGTGCTAGCTGCAATCATACTCATTTTTCTTAAGGCCATGCTGGACTATATGAATTTATTCTGTAAAAAATTTAGTCTTTGAAAAACATTTGGAAGTCACAGCAGTGAGAACATCACAGTAACAAGTTCTGAAAGACCTTCAGGTCCCAGTAGCACAGCTGTGAATTGGCCCTAGCAAGAGACCTTGCATAAGGTCATGCCCAAACATGATGCAGGTTATATAAAACCTGTCAGCTCTTGGGAGCTACAGGATTACTGAACCACAGCCACACAGCCTCCCCAGTGGATGCTGTCATTCACACTCATTCCATGGACTAGTGAAAAACAACCAAGTGTGTTACTTTGCATGGCAACTTTGCAACCATGACAGAAAGCCTACAACGGCTTAAAAGGAGATGTCAGGGTTTAAGTCCAGCTGGCAACTAAACACCACTCAGTCACTTGCTCACTACTCACTTCTTCTCCCCAGTGAGATGTGGAGGAGAAGTGAAAGGAAAAAAAAGGTAAAACCCTTTGGGTTAACATAAAAGCAGTTTAATAATTGAAATAAGATTTTATTATAAGGAAATAGAGAGGAATAAAACAAACCAACCAATCCAAATGATGCACAACACAATTGCTCACCACCTGCTGACTGATGCCCAGTCCGACCCCAATCACCAAGACAGGAGAAAAGCAACAAATCCCAACAGACAAAAATCTGCTCTTACAGGGGACAGGAGGGGCAGATCCAGTACTGCCCACTCTGTGTCCAAGTTACTGGTCTCTTCCAGCTGTATATCCTGAACCATCACCCTTGCCCTATAGCAAGGCTGTATGTTTCCACATTTTTTAAATCAGTATTCCACAGAATTTCTTATCCTGATGATGCCTTTAAGAAAAAATTTAGCTAGCTTTGAACTATACAGCTAGCTGTGATTAAGGTGTCTCCCTAAAAAGTTAGAAAAAACAAACCTAACTTGTAACAGCATTTCTATGTGCATTTTGTATCAAACAGAATTCCTCTGCTTTGTTCTAGGGCACTTTACCTCAACTTACTGGGGCTGTGGATAGTCCTGGTGTGTGCAGTGTTTTGTGGCTTGGTGATGTACTCTCATTACAAGAGCTGTGACCCTTGGACTGCTGAGTTCATTTCAGCACCTGATCAGGTACAGATACCCATTGTTATAACAGAGCTGCTTAGGACCTAGACATAGCACACATGAAGACAGTTAAGATTTCCTGGGATGCTTTATGTCCTGTCAGCACTCAGGCACTAAGGTGGCTGGTGCATCAGGGCTAGAATAGATCTTTTCTGGTTTTCCTCGTTCTCTTTTCTGGTTCTCCTGTGCTACTCTGACTGAGCGCTTCCCCAAACGACACCCTCTTCGCTCAAATTCTGACACCTCTTGTTAGTTGGAATAAACCCAGAATTTAGCAACATGCTCCACAGCAACTGTTTCTTTTCCATTACCCAAGAAAATCTTAACTAACTGCTTGCGTTGCTCTTGTGCTTCTTCTACCCCAGCTCATGCCATATTTTGTTATGGACATCTTTTCCTCGATGCCAGGAGTCCCAGGACTGTTTGTTGCCTGTGCGTTCAGTGGAACACTAAGGTCTGTGATCCTGAAGTGACAGTTTAGCTGCATACAATTGATTTCTTGAGGACACAGAATGAGGTCAAGACGTGAAACCCTAAGAAAAGCCCAGCTGTTTTACCCAGAACATTCTAAGCAGCAGCAGTAGTGCTTTGCTGAGTTGTATTACATTTATGCCAAAGTCTAGCTCCACTTTGCCAGCATCTTTTTATCCCAAGTATATTTTAGAATAACGTTACCAGTACAGACAAAAGAATGGAAAACCTAAGCTCGCTTCCTGAGATACCTCTGGAGCTGCTTCTGGTGAAAATGCCTTTACTGAACCTGACTGCCACCATATCCCAGATAGGGATAGAATGCTTTTCAGTAAGTCTATCTGTACGTAAAGCAGAATTAGACTAGGAAAAAGAGATGTCTGCATGGAGAACTTTTAAAACTTCTTTAGAACTTCAGAATCTATAGGAGTGCTGCATCTTATTGTAGTTTTTACCCTCTACAGGCCAAACACCAATACTTCATAGGGCATTCGAGAGAGAGGAGTCAAGTTCACAGTGACTCTGTGGCATGTGAATAATGTCAATCTCCAACAGACTTTTTCTAAAGACTCTTATGTGTAGAAAAAGCAAGACAGAGCTATCAAAACAGGGGAAGGGAAAAAAATGCCATCAAAAATCCCTGTGTAAAAGGCACTGGCTTCTCCTGGCAGGAGACTAAGAACAGAGTCAAGGGCACAAAGTACCAAATACCATGCTGTAGGACGTGTACCTTGCCATGTTATCATAACAAATTCACAGAGACTGTATTCACCAATATGTGAATGAACACCATATGTGTTCATTCACCTACCTAAAAGAACCAGCCTATCCCTATTCCATATTTTTCAGTTCTGAGAGAAAACACCCTGTTCCTCCACAGAATGCCCGTTATTACTAGTTGTCACTGCACATCCTTTGATTTGTAAGGGAGTAGAACTTTTATTCTGGAGCATGCGTGTGTTTTGAAGGACTTGCAGACTGGTAAACTGAAGGGTCAGTCAGGATGAGTTTCTATCTTGTCCTGTGACAGCATGAAGCAGAGCCCCTTGCAACTCCAGAAGGGACAGAAACCTCACAGAAACATCAGCAGCACACGTGAAAAATACTGTCAGATGTACAGTTCTTGAAGAGCATTAGTGCTGAACAAAAGGAAGCATTTTTTTATAAATACATATTGCTTCTTATTTACTTAACATTCTTCTCGCTTTCTACAGCACGGTAGCTGCCAGCATCAATGCTTTAGCAACTGTTACCTTTGAAGACTTGGTCAAGAAAGGTTTCCCAAATCTTTCTGAGAAGATGAGCACGTGGATCAGCAAAGGCTTATGTAGGTACTCTAGATGGGATCCATTTCTTTAATACCAACAGCATCCATACCCACAGTCGCTACTATTGCAGGAGAAAACAGGGCAGGATTTTATATACCTTGAGCCTTGAGAGTCCCCGACTCTCAGTTGCCTCTGAAAGCAGTTCTGCATGTAATAAAGGGCACTGCCTAGAGATACCTCTTCAGAAACACACTTGTGCTTTAGAAACCTCCACAGTGTAAACCTTTATAAACTCTCAGGATGAACCTCAGCCTGGTGCTTCAATAAAATTATGCATTGGCACTATATGGTACAGAAACAAATATAGACTAGCATCAACAACTACTCTTGAAAACCTCTGCAAAACTTGTTTCTACTGAAAATATTGGGGAACACAATATCAGTGTAGTTTTTTATCACATTAATCTATAGTAGCATTATGAAATATTATTTTCAGTAGGAAAATAAGACATTTCTATTCAGTGTTGCATAAGCAGGTTGTTCAGCTTTTCAGAGAAAAATTAAAATTTATAAGAAATGAAAAAGATCATTAACATCAAAGTGGTTTGAATTTTAAGATACTTGTAAGAATTATTGCAGTAATATTATAACCTTTTCATAAGTACTGTAATAATATCATAACCATTTATTGGTTGTTAGTAAAGATCAGATAGGAGCCAACCCAATACAATTTCTGTTTCTGTAAATGTCTCTAAATTTCACTATTCCTGCTTTTCCTCTTACTGCTTAGCTTTTGTTCTCAGGACCTAGAAAGACAATATTTATATCTGAAGCCAAGGTGTGCTAGCACATTAGACAGGTTTTGGTTGGCTTTACTGAAGACTGCTACATACAGAGTTTTGTTTCCCACGAAATTAAAACTGGTGTCAAAGAAAGAAAGCTGTGTTATCTTTGCTCAATTCATGCATTAGGTTATTCTAAAAGTGTTATTTAAAGGCAACAGACACATTTCTACATGAGGCATAACTTCTAACTTAATTTCATCGTTAATTTCTGCTTCATCAGAAGAAGCAACTAATGAAAAACCCAACAAAACTTCATGCAATATGCTGCTGTGTGCTTAATTGTCCACTTCAAGTGTCAATGCTCAAAGTGCAAGTTCCTGCACACCGCCTGGTCACTTCAGACACTAGATGAATTAGAAATCATCCACTCTAGTAACCAGCACTGACAACCTCCCTGCTTCATCTTTTTCAGGTGTATTATACGGTGTCCTGTGCACTTCGATGGCTGCAGCAGCATCGCTGCTGGGAGGAGTTGTGCAGGTATCTCTTGCCTCAGAAACACCATGAGCTGAACATGAATGAACAGAAAGGCAACGAACTGACCAAATAATGCTGACAGCCCTGGGGACTGCTGGATTATCTGAACTTCTGTGTAAACTCTGCTGAGAGGAAAAACTAGGAAAAAAAAATAATCATAAACCCCCAATTCCTTCACTATTTACCCACTCCTGGGAAACGATACTGTGATTCCCTCCTTAACTGTGCACTGAAATCACTGCTGGTCTCTTCACCCCCACCATTTTCCAGACCAAAAGCAGAACTGCTCACGCTCCCTCCAGATGCTGCACTAAGCTCCTGTCTCTTCTCTGCATCACCAGGCTTCCCTCTCCATTCACGGGATGTGCGGTGGGCCAATGCTGGGGTTATTTACCCTGGGAATTGTGTTTCCTTGTGCTAACTGGAAGGTAAGGAAAAAAAGTCCTTCTCTAAAGAAAACCTCTTGCTGTTGTTTGCATAAAGCTCCATCTTGAAAATTGTTTGGGTTATTTAGATTTAATCTTTGGGCTGCTTTTCAGATTTAGAGCCTAAGGAGTTCAAGATGTGTTTAGAAGTCCCTTTTCACTGCTGAACTTATCCCAGTTGAATTTAACTCTATCCAACTGTGGAGTAATTGGTTATTAGATCCATACGAGGGGTGGGTTGTTTTTTTTTTTTTGCTTGTTTGTTTGTTTGTTTTTTTAATTATTTTTATTTCTGAGTTTCTTCTCTTTCATTAAGACAAAGATATTCAGTACTTGCCCCAGCCTATATTCACCTTGGGATGCACAGAACAATTTCAATTGCTCTGCCTTTGCTAACTGAGGCAAAACACAATTATGATCTCACTTCATGTCGCCCCTTGAGCAGCTCAATCACATTTACCCAGCAGCAAAACTAAACTCTGAATTGCAGTTTTGATCATCACAGTTTTGCTTGAACTCCTATTACTAGAGCACAATAAATCACTCTGTGTTATACCTTGGTTGAGAGAGAATAGAACTGATTTATGCTGACAGAGATCAGTGATCACCTACTCCTCCCTAATTCACGTTCACAGAGAAGCCTTTCCCATGCATCACTTTTAACGCTATCTTTCTATACCTTCCAAGGGTGCTGTGGGAGGCCTCTTAGCTGGGATTACTGTAGCTTTTTGGGCTGGTACTGGTGCTTTCATTTACCCTGCTCCACCGACAAAGTCCATTCCCCTGCAACTGTCGACTCTCAACTGCACATTATCTAACAGCACCGAGGCACTGATGACAACGGCAGCTCCCACAGCAGCTCTAGACAGGTATTTTCCCTATAATTACTACCTAAACCTGTGTTTTAGCACAGCATGCATCCTGAGCCTGCAGTGCACAGCCAGTAAACCCCAGATGGGATGTGAGCACACTGCCAGATCATACACCAGCTGCAGTGCTAGCTGTATTTTGCTGCCATATTTGAGACAGCTTAAACGTACCCATTGGTCATCATTAGCTGCTTTTGTCACCTCTTCACAGACCTTTGCTGGCAGATACCTGGTACTCCCTGTCCTACCTGTACTTCAGTGCCATAGGCTGCCTAGGCTGTGTCATCACAGGGCTGCTGATAAGCTTTACAACAGGTTGGTATTTTATATATATATATATGCATATATAAATGTTTTTACACAATAATCTGACTCAGCTGTTACAAGAGTTTTAAAAAAGCCCAGCAAGCAGCTCATGAGAGACTCAGGAGAGGGCAGTGGGCTCCAATCCTGCTCCACCCCACCTCATGGTCTGAGACACCTAGCTACCCATACATTTATGTATAACTATTTTCTCCTTTCAGGACCTAACAAAGGAGAAGATATCCCACCAGTGTTAATCCAACCAGTTTGCAACCTGTTTTGCTTTTGGTCCAACAGACTCAAAGCTCTGCTCTGGTGTGGCGTGCAGCACGGCAGCGAGGAGGTGAGTACCTGAGCCCATAGCTCAGCCCTGCCATGGTGCTGCTGCCACACAAAGAGCATGCCAGCCTTTATCAGCCCCTCTGTAAAGTTATGCAAGGGATGCTGCGTAGGACTGCAGACTGGAAATGAGATCAGCCAACGCCTGAACGGTGCTGGGCAGCAATAAGTTACCAATCTCCCCTGTCTACGCAGCACACGAGCTCTTGAGACAAACAGCCCTAGGGTCAGCCAGCAGTCCGTGAAATGGCAGCTGAACTCCTGCTCCCTGCCCGCCTCGCTCTGCCAGCCGAGCAGGGACAACACTGCACTTTGTACCCTGCGAGCAGTTCACTGAGCTCCTGCCCCCTCCCACCCAGCCAGAGAATAAAACTTGAGCACTCACACGTCGATAGGGCTCTCCTGCTGATACTGCCATTGACACCTTCAGACCTGGGCAGGGCTTCTCCCCTCCAGGGCAGCACTGTTGGCCCATCAGCAGCAACCAGCAGCACCTGAGGGGCTGTGGCCCACCACCTCCACAGACACAGGGTCAACTCTTCCACAGGTGTCTCTGAGCTTCATGAGCCATGCAGCATGAGCATCTCCTCCTCTTGTGCTGTGGTATCAGTTTGCAGAATGGGCTAGGTGTACAGAAAGGACACAGAGTCCCAGACTGGTTTGGGCTGGGCTGAAAGGACCTTAAAGCTCATCGAGTTCCAACCCCCTGCCACAGGCAGTGACACCTTCCACTAGACCAGGTTGCTCCAAGCTCCATCCAACCTGGCCTTGAACGCTGCCAGGGATGGGGCAGCCACAGCTTCCTTGGGCAGCCTCTGCCAGCGCCTCACCACCCTCATAGGGAAGAACTTCTGCCTAGGAGCTCATCTCAATTTCCCCTCTGTCAGTTTAAAGCCTTGTCCTGTCACTACAGAAAGCAATATGAATGTTTTCAACTCCTTTAGAGTACCCTTTAAACCCTGAAAGTAACCTTTCAGCTGCAAGGCTCACATAGAAGCTGTCCTTCCACACAGCTTAAGTTTGGCATTAAAGCTGATGGCTTCATTTGGAGAGCAGCTGTGATGCCTCTAGATTTGCCTCAGCTGTTTCACTTGGCTTTTAGGTGCTCAACATAACTTCATCTAGAACTTTTCTGAAGCAAAAACAAAACTCTCAGTAAAAGCAAAATCACATATGCATTTATTGGCTTGTATTTGCTTAAAATGTAGAATAACATTAATCAAGTATTTACAGTGTGAAACCACTGAGGCAAGTGTAGGCCAATCCACTAAAATGCACATAAAAATCCAAATGAAAATCTAAATTTAAGTGCTCAGGAATGCACTGAGGGCACATTTAAAGACTTTCACATGAATAGAGTTGTTGTGAGAAGTTGGTTTTGTGGCTTTTGCCAAAGACTTTCCATGGGGAAATGAGAAAATCAATGGTTATGTATGGAGAGGACACACACTGAAGAGTGCCTGTTTGTGGGTATGAGACTCATTTTATGTAGTGAAGTAACTCCTCAGATTTATATGAAAGGATGTCAGAATTTCAAACTGCAACAAGATAGCCTTTATCCAAAGGAAAAAAGCCATGAATCCAGGCTTCAAATTACTAAGGTTTTGGTTTTGCTTTTTTTTTTTGTTTGTTTTTTTTTTTTTTTTTTTTTTTTTTTTTCAGGTGGACTTGGAAAAAAATCTGCCTAAAGTTACTGCAAATCAGAGTGGAACCGATGACACCTTCAAGAATAGCATCGACAAAGAAAACAAATGCCAGTTCCCTGGTTACAATCCCAAGGAAAAATCCTATACTAATATGAGCAGAGAATCTCGCCTCTAGAAGCTGAGAGATGAGGGACATTTAATCAAACCTTATGTCTTCAGCTTCAGAAATTAAGAGGTTTGAGGTTTTCTCATCACATTTACCAGCCTGTAGATGACCAAGAGGGATGAATTTCTCTCTATAGCAATTAAGGCTAGATTTTTATTTATGAATTACGTGACAGACCTGGGAAATCATCGGACAGTGGAGTTTTGGAGGCACTGCTGCTTCAGAAGAAATGCTTCATGAATCTTCTTGTGGAAGTTCCTGCTTGGAAGTAGCGGCAATACATCTGTATCCCATGCTCTGTTCAGTAACCAGTCATTGAAGGGAAACTTGCAAAGGGGAACTTGAGATAAATTACAACTTTGGACCAGTTTCTGAGGTCTCTCACTAAGGTGAGACTGTGAACTGCCCTCTGATGGAGGGGAAAGAAGTGAGGTCAGGCTGCGATAGTATCTGCCTATTTCTAGGTGTCACAAAAGGCCTCCTCACAGGGATGTTGTATAGACCAGACTGGTCTTTCAGTGACTGAGTTAATTGTGTTTGCTTCCTCTGTGGAACTCAGATATCTCTGTAACGTCTTACTGTAAAAGCTATAGGAGAGAGAAACAAATTTGACTTCAAATGCAGGATAGTTCTTTATCCATGTTAGTCTTGGAAAGACATCCTTTCAGCTCAGAAAGTTCCCTACACTACGTTTATGCAAGAAAGAAAATAAAATGACAGTTGATGACGATGCTTCCTGATTGAAAGTGCTGAATTTTGAAAAAAATACACACAATTAGGCAAAATCAGTGGTCTGATAAAATGTCTTGGAAGGAGGTACCTAGCCCACTAAGGTTCTGTGCCAGTGAGAGATTTTCTCTAAAACTTGCCTCTGTAAATCAAACTCAACAGACCACCCTCTCACCTTGATAAACATTTGAATGTAGTTTTTTTGATGAATGTATTTGTGTTTATACAAAACTTGTAATTCAATGTAACAGACTGAATACCAAAGACGACTTAGTTATGGGCCCAGCTATTATATTTTGCTCCTGTTGCTTTGAAGAACCCAGCTGTTGCTTTTGCTTTATCAGCGACCATCTTTATGATACAAATCTAGGACAACCTGGTCTTTGAAGTTACTTCCCCCATCTGTGTTCATTCCCTACCTCTGGGAATGGTCCCAGGATGTTCAATTAGAGAACAGAAAGAGCAGTCTGTAAATGACACTGCTGTCCTTGTGTGGGGCAGTTTGTCAGCAAACTGAGAATTAGGTCAATATTTGTGTTCACCCTTTTCACCCCACACTTATAATATCATAAAAACTTACAGCTGAGTCTGGCTGGCAGCCTGTTGTCTCACATGGCATACTTTCATGCTTCCAGCCTTGGTATGGTTAGCAAGGTACATATAAAAATCCAGTAAATAATGCTATTGTATCATTTATATCTCATGGCCACACACATTATTGCTTACATTAGATCAGGAGAGGCTGACTATCATGTTTAAAGATGTGAAATAATTCCGGAGTGAAAGTGCTTCAAAACAACCATCGTGAAGCTACATAGCTGGCCAGTGGATGAAAAAGCCTTCTGTACTGGTATTGGTGGATATCTGATGCAGAAACCTCTAACTGTGAAAACAACCAAGTCTGCTCCAAATATTTCTCAAGGCACTTAACTCACTGCAGTATTATTATGCTCTGCATGCTGTATTTTTTCACAAGTTTAGCTTTTTCACAAGTTTAACATTGGATTCACTGCAGATTTAGTACCTTTTCAAGACCCTTGGCCAGAAAAGAGTATTTTAATTTGTCCATTTCATGTAAAAAAAGCCTCAAAACCCCAGTGAGTTAGGTTGGCTAGAATTGCATTCTCTCAAAACATTTTTGAAGAAACATCCTTGAGAATTTCTCTTTAACTTCATGTTTCTGGACTAGTTTTGTTTCAACTAAAGCTGCTCATCAAGCCCAGGTGATTCCTATATTTGTAAAGGAGCCAGGCATTCCAAAGGCTTTTACTAAATCCTACATGTGGTATTAGTATGACAGCTAAAATCATTAATTGCTAGATTCAGTCTTCTACCAAGATACAAAGATATGGCCTAGCAAAACTGGAATACAGAAAAATTACCATCCTGCTTAAATATTGACACCAGTGTTGTTTACAGTTATCTTCTTATCTTCTCATTTCATTTACATCCTGAGCCATTGATCCTTCCAGAGAAGAGCTAGCCTGTTGAGCTGAAAAAGTGAGATTAGGAAATGAGGAATGTGTAAATTCTAAAAGAGCTTATATTTAAAAAATTGCGAGTCACAAGTGAAAGCCATTGACCAGAAATGACTGAAAATTTGAAAAGTGAGTCTCGATGTGAGTCTAAAGATAGTATTTAATTGCTAAAAGTTAAACGTGTCAGAGCCAAGTTTAACCCTTAAATTCCTTACACTACTATGGTTAGAAGACTCACGAGCACTCTCTTTTCAAGTGTATCCTTTTATTTTTAATTAACTTTGAACATTTGCAATAATGAAGCTTAAAAGCATCTTTCAAAGATATCCAAGTTTATTACTGAAAAAAATGCAATATTCAAATGTGTATGATACAGTAAGTAGTTGCATTTGTACATGTAAACCTCGGTAAAGTAAACAGCATCTCAAAGACAAATTTATGCCAAAAGTGTCTTACAATAGTTAATCAGATCAACAACTTTTTCCTCAGTGAATTCTTTTAGTTCTGGGGTACATAAGAGCTTGTAAAAGTAATCTTAAAACACAAAAGAAACCAAAAGCTGACACATCAGAGGAACTTCTAGCTTGCGGTGCATAAAAGTCAACTTCTCTGAAACGCTCTGTGGCACTGTAATCTTATTTTAAGTATTACTTACAAAGTGCGGACCTATGAATAGAAAAAATAGTTGCGATTTTATTCTTATTCCTTACTTAGAAACCAAGTTGTATTTAAATATTAAATAAATTTCAAGTATATACACATTTTAAGAAATCTCTTACGATCATGATATTGCAAGTTAGCCAGGACTATCCAAGTAAAAAATGACTGAGCTATCTTATTCAGTTAGATTTTACATGACAGTATTTAAAAGAACTGACATTTCAGTGATACTACTCTAGGTAAAAATCAGAACCAACAGTTTGGAAGATTTTTCAATACAAAACTCTGAGTCATCTAAATAGAACACAAAATTACAAGGTGATCTGAATTTCTTTTCATTATTGACAGAAAAAAACATCATGTTCTCAGTGGTTAGAATCTTGTTAGCTTTAGACTACATTTGGTTTAATCATAATTTCTCCCCCAAGTAGCATCCTAACTAGCTCACACCAATAAGAATGCAAACCACAGAGAACATGTAACATTATAGAGGTTACAGCAACAAGTTAGTTAGAACAGAACTTACACAAAGTAATTTCCAGTGCAGTGAGGAGGAAACACACCATTAACATTCTAAGACTAAATCCCATTCCCGGATTTAAAAGTTCCTGTGTAACATGGAACAGCAAAGTGGTATCTTTACAGTTCCTTGTTGTGCTGTTGTAACTTTGTGCTGTCATGGTAACATTGTGCTATCATGATTACACCAAAACCATGCCTATACAAATTTCTGGCAAATGTGGTTGACAATGTCAGTATTAGAGGAAAAAATGTCAATTATGTAGATCTAAAAATGCTAGGATTATGTAGGGCATTTAGGATGTGTGTGGGTGGGATATAAGAAGTGCAACATACAGTGCTTGCGAGAGGGGCTGAAAGGACAGATTCAGAAACGGGTGGCCTACTGGCACACTGTGGTAGACTCTGTGCTTCCTCCCACCACTCCATCCAGTGCATACCAACTTGTAAAAGGCACCAGACAAACTAGCATTTGTGCACTTTCTGCTTTGGCTTCTCAGTTAGGGACATCCAAAAAGAGCCTGTAAAAACTTCTGCAGTTACAGAATTGCCCTGGAAATTGGACTGTCAGCAACAAGGCATCACTTATTAAAATACTGAGTATAAGTAAAGAGTGAGAAAAAGAGATGGATTTAGGAGGATTGTCATCATGCCCCATCTTCAAGCCCTTGCTTTGCAGAACCTACCAGAGTTCTGGAGAGAAACCTGCTGAAGTGCAGAGGAGTCCTTTGCTTCCTTTGCTTCTCCTCAGCCTCCACACGCTGGCTTGTTGCATTTTACCCCAGCAGAACATGGGCTTTGTGAGCATGAGGTCGACTATGAAAAGACTGAGGGATCTTTAAAAACTGCTAAATTTTCCACCACAGGAATTTAGGTTTGTAATTCACTTAAACATTTTCCAAAAGTGTCATTGCATGCATTTTAGACAAAGTATGCATTTGAACTAACAAAAAACCAACAAAAGTGTGTAAACATGGAATTCTGTTTGAATTCTAGTGTCAGCGTTAACACCAAATAAACATGATTACGAAAGGCTGGCTATGTATTTGTTTCAACTTCTACCCCAAATAAGCAACAGCAGTAGTTTATGAGGATTACGAAAAATAAAATGCTTCTGGAAATATTACTGTATTGTAAGTGATTGTTGATATCACTGTTTTTATCTCTGTCCCCTTTCTCCTACACAACACTTAATAGAAAATGCAATTGTTTGATTTTCCATTAACCTTATTGCCTTCATATTTAGCTGTTTGTCCTGGGTTCAGCTTAAACCATGACACTGTTTGTATAAAATAAGTTTTATCGATATAGCCATTGCCCAGTGTATATAAAAAACCCTAGTTTTTAACAGTTTTAATGAAAATTTGTGACACTTTCAACTTAACTACATACTAACCTTTTCAGTTTCTTTTCAATTTATGGACACAGATGATCTTTAGTTAATCAAAACTATATGATGCTTCTAAATATGTATGTATTAATTTGCCCGTAAATGAACTGAGACATAATACAAAAAATTAATAAGGCCCATTATGCCATGTAGGAGTTTGCAGTCCTACATGGCATCAGTGCATTAGAACTTCGCAGTCCTACTAAGTGCCTGGATCCTGTGGCTCCAGAAATTCTCTCTGGCAGCCCTCCCATTTGGAGTGTGAACTGGAAGAAGCCACAGCAAGTAAACAGCACTACTTACTTATATTAAGCTGATCATTAAGTACATTAGGAATAAAATATCACCAAAATTCTTGCCTTTCCCCACACTAACACTCATTCCAAAGCTGTGTTTTCCACGGTATTTTTCCTTCTGAAGAACTTTTCATGAAAGAAACTTCAGAGATTCAGGAATTTACACATTAAGGTAGCCATTAACCTATTTTCACTATGCCCCCCCGACATTTTTCTTTTGAGCTTTTCACAGGACACAATGAGCCAAACTGATCCTCAGAAAACAATTTAAGACAAGTTGCTGTTGGAAAAGGGCAAAGAAACAGCTGATGGGTGTTTTGTACAAATTAAGATAAGTACTTCCAAAGAAACATTAACAAAACAACCACTTATCATCCATCATCACCATGGAAATTTTAGCCTTGTCATCATCAATATTAACTTCCATGTTCACCTACATTTTCTCTATAAATCCTTTAACAAAAATGGTTAGGAAAGAAAAATCAAAAAGTAAACATCACGTCATTTGCCTTGTTTCCAAATATTAGTACTTTGTCACAATGCTCAAACACTGTACTCTGTTTCTGGTAAGGAAACTGGATTACAGTAAAACAAGTTGAGAGCCTGTGCTCAATCTTCAGACAACTCTGTTAGTACTCAGTTGTGAATACTGAGTTCTTATTGCCTCCATCTATATGGAGACAGACATTGAGCTCTAAGAAGGAACCTCTCATAAGAAAATCATATAGGTTTGGTAAACTCAAAAGGAAAGATTTAAAAATAATTAGTAAAAAAAGTTTAATTTGAACAGA
>JANHGB010008526.1:0-59358 GCA_026283785.1 Coracopsis vasa
GTTTTCTGACTGCAGCAGTGGGTTAGTCACCACACAATCACAGCGCTGCCTGCCGCGATGACCAGGGCCTTACCGTATAGTTTCCCTTGACCTGCCTGGGTGGTTCTTTGTTGCCTTTTCTCTAGTACAAATGCTGTGGGATGGATCCTGCAGAACCCAGTACAAGGGCAGAAGAAGCTATGCCCCACTACTGATATCACAGCAGGGACTTCTATAGTCTTGCCACTTATTTCCAGTCATCCCAGTCTTGAAGCTTCTTGTCACCTGTTGAAAACAAGCTGTGTGGATTCCCATGACTTAGTTTTTCCTCTGGGTGGACTGGTGGCTTGACAGTAAGCCTCACATGGAAAGGACTATGGAAATCAATAAAGCGGAACTGGGGAGCTATGCTGAAGTTGTTATTGGGAAGTGCAAATTCGTTCCTGCTTTTAGAGGTATTGCTATTAAATGTAGGAGCTTTGTGAGCTGGAAACAGTGTTTGAAAAATTTTTGTTTTATCAAGATTGGGCCAAAGATAAGAAAATGAGGTCAGGATGATGTCTGAATGTGAGTCCCAATCAACAATAAACGTCACATTTCAGTTCTTCTCCAGTTCTGTATCTTTCCAGGGTGGGAGCAATGCTTTGGTTCTTATTCACAGGTTGTTTTGTGTGTTTTAAAAAATAAACTAATCTTCTTGTGCTGTCCCTGTAGTGTGAGCATCCAGAAGGGCAGCTTTTCAGGAGGGGTCTCCATGTGCCATCCTGGCCACTTGCTCACCTGGCTAAATGACTTCCATGTACTGAACCTGAGAGCAGGGTTAAGTCATTGCTGAGCATTTTTGAACCCCTACTTTTTTTTACCTACTTGGGAAATGTAGCATGCTACCTACGAGAGCCCTTGGAATTTGATTAGGTAGTAGGGGAGGGTATACTAGAAAACAAAATCAGTGTGTGTGAGCTCTGTGTATGTGGTTTCCTTGGGCTGGATAAGCAGGACCCTCTTTGCAGGTTCTGGTGGGGACCCTGATCCTGGGGGACGTTTCGTGACTGCTCAGTGGATGTCTGACAGCTGCCCAGGAATGTGGAAGGAAGGTGTGCCAGGGAGTAAATCTGGGGGTGATGACAGGCCTGTCTCCTCCTGGGGGACGCAAATAATTCCTCATAAAGGGCTCTTGTCAGTCAAGAGTATTTTTCTATGCAGGAGTGTCCAAAGCTAATTTTAGGATTAAAATGTAATGAATTAGGACATAGTTACATGGAAAAGACCCATCACTACCAGGCAGGGCAAACAGCTGTTGTGGGCATTGCGTGTAGGATTTCTTTAGCATCTCTTCTGGTTTCTCACTGCCTGTGTGCCACTCAGGCTCTCTGCAGCAGCAGGAGGAGAGAGGAAATTAATGTCTCAAGTTGTTTGGGTTTTGTTTTGTTTCGGTTTTCCCCTTTTTAATAACACCATCTCATTGCCCTGTTTTAGCCTGAGCCTGCATGTTTTGCTCATGCAGCCGGGGAGGCTTGTATGGTTGCAGCCACTGGCACTGCCTGCAGGACAAAACCAAGTATGGGAATGGAGGTCACTTGTCGCAGCCCTTGCCAAAAGGTCACTGTACTGGGAGAGATGTCATGGGAACTGGAATGAGGCTAATTTTCAGGGATTATAGTGTTTCTCACCATGGGGATGGGAGTTGATGTAGAGCGTCAAACCCTGGGAGGCATTAGCAGGAAATGCCTAGTTTTACTGGATGTATTTTCTTTTCCCTCCTCCCTTCTTTCCCAAATGAAGGCTTTTGTGGTTTCATAGCTCTGGGTGGTGCTCTTCAGCATCGTAACCTCGTTAAGGAGCAGCAATTATCTGAGTTTGTTGTAGATCTGCCACCATACATGTAAGAGAATAAAGTTGGGCTGACCAAACTTTAGGTAGTCTGTGCTATTACCTGCTATATATTTTCACATCAGGACTTGAATGTCTTCAAAACACAGAACTGTTCATGAATATTTACTAAAATTTGCTTTTTTTTCTTTTTTGCCTTCCAGTTTCCATATCTTTAAAGCTATGCTTTTATTTTCCTGTGCAACAAGTGTAAAACCACTGTTCCTTTAGTGAAGGCTGAGATTGTTATGTGATCCCCTAAGTAAAAACTGGGGGTTAAAGCATAACCAAAATGTCAAATAACAAAAATAGCTATCAGGCTTGTAGAGTTGCAGGATTGAGCTAGGGGTTTGCAATACATTCACAGGGGCTCAGGGGTTAATATAGTTAATTTTGATTTTTATAGTTGTTTTCCTTAAGTATTGAAATATTGACTCTTGGCGCAGTCATTATTTCCCAATGTATATATTCTGCTAGCTCAAGAGGTTTGAGGCTCATGTACTGTGGGGACAGCCTGGTGAAGAGAGGCAGAGAGGTTAAATTGTGCTTGGAAGAGGAAGTCATTAATCTGAAAACCAGGCTGGACAAAGGTGGTGTCAAGCAGAGTTTGTAGGGGTTTTAGAACGGTTCTTTCCTCTTTCATTTTTTACCATCTCCCCTTTTCCTCATTCGTTCATTTTTCCAAAGCTGTTCTTTACAGATGACTTTTTTTCCTCATTGTTTTTTTCCTCCTTGCTGCTTTTGCCCAGACAAAGTTTGAGCCAGATAAAACTGGAGCAGCGCCTTCCCTCTGTTAATATGCAGGTTGCTATGCCGGTTCCTGGCTGCCCAGGTGGCAGGTTTGGGAATGCGGGTGCTGGAAGGAACAGGGTTGGATGTTCCACCTCCCCTGCCCTGGGAAGGTCAATAGGGGCAGCCTGCCCTTACAGACCGCCAGCCTTGGGGACTCTGCAAGCCCCTCCTTGGACAGTTCCATGCGTTTGCCATTAGACAGGGTTTTTGTCCGTAGTCTCTGCTTTGAACCTATAATTCAGAGCAATTATCTCTTGCTTGCCTTGCTCACAGGGGGCTTGCGGACTTCTGTCATGTTTTATCCAAGTCTCTTCCCTCTCAGTCCTGCCTCTATGTTCTTATGGGTCAAGTGCTTTCTTTAGATCTGACTCTCCCTGTCTTCTGCACCCTGTCTCCCTTTTTGGCTTGCAATAGCCCTGTTTGTGCATCTTGGAACTGGTTTTGCTTTTGTCTGCTGCTTATTTGCTCTCCTGGATGGCCAACAGCCAAATACTGAAATGTAGCAAATGTTTCTAATATATTTCACCCTGTTATTTCCAGCCTCCTGCAATTTGCCAGTATCATGTGTGATCTCTCTATCCCTTGCATAATTGCAGCCTCCAAAGCTGACAATATCAGCAAGTTTTATAAGCCCGTTCTCTAGTCCATCATTAGTGCAGGCAGTGAGTGATGCTGGATAGACAGGGCCTCCTTGACACGTCTATTTTGCAGTTGAATCATGGATAACTGTGCTTGGTGTGCGTTTGCATCCAGCCTGTTGCACATTAACCTGGATACATTCCTCAGCTTGCCTATGGGAATGCAAACAGTGTCCTCATGGAAACTCTGGCCAAGAGGTTAAATAGCTCCTACCAAGCAGCGCCGTATAAAGCAATTTGCAGAAGCTTTCAGAGGGAAATGATATGTCCCATCATTCCAGCTGAGCCCTCTGCTGCCCTCCCTACCTAGGGCTGGGTTTGCCTCATGCCTTCTGGCTCTGCAGCGACCGGCTGTGACTGGGGAGCTCAGTTGCTGCCTGGATTTGTGGGTCTTTTGGCAGGGCTGGAGGCAAGTCACATTTTCCCTCTTGAGGCCATAATCTGGCTCGAATCTTGGCAGGGGGAATCTTGCTGCTGGATCTGAATTGGATCCAACTGAGTTTGGACTCTGCTTTATCCCACGACTTGTCTGTGGCAGCTGTGAAAACAGCTTTTAAAAGAATAATTAAAAAAGCCCTCAGTTATGCAGCCCTGCTGTGGTCCTCAGCAAATAATCATTGCATACACTGGTTAATTGTTTATCCATTAAGTGACTGCGTCAGTTTATCTGACAAGAGGAGCCTGGCTGTACCTGGCACGGAGGGGAGGAGGAGGAGGGAGGATGCACATCCTGTCCGTGTTGGCTCCTGTCAGCGTGCTCTTCCTCCAGCCCTGTTGCTGTGGTATTTGTCTGCAGGTTTTCTTCAAGTGTAGTTGCTGGCATGGCACGTCCAAAGTGTATTTGGGTTTGTGTTCTCTTTACCTCTTCTTCTGGATAGCACATTAAGTTTCCATGAAGCAAGAGCGTCCCTTCAGCCTAAAATAACCAAACTGTGTTTTGTTTCTAAATGTGAATGTGCACTTAAAGCAGCATCTTGCTTTGTATTTCTTATTTCCAGCTAGATGGCCATAAAAATTCTTAGTGTGGAGTGGGAAATAAAATAGGTCCAGAGCGGGGAAGTGCTGCTGCCTGGCATGGGGCAGCTCTGGGTTCCCACCTACCACTCCTGGGCTTATTTGGGAGGCCTGATAGCGTGGCCTCCCTCCTGGGAATGCTCTGTGTGTGTGCCCGCTTTTGTAGGGAGAAAACCAAGCACCCAGAGCCAGTCTATATCTGATGGAATGACTTCACTGCTAGAAGAAAATAAAAATGTACCTTGTGTGCTCTGAGTAATTAACGTTCCCTGCAATGTGTTGTTAGTAATGGGTAAAGTGTAAAGCTTCTGACAGTGAGAATTGGCTTTCCATCGAGTCGTGGTGTGGGGCAGGGCTAATGACAAATTCTTGATGCAGTGAGGCTGTGCAAGCTGGGTAGCATCGGTGCCTTCATCATCCCATGCTTCAGTACAGCTCCACCTGCAAGGATGAACGCAAATTCACTTTTTGCTCTCCCCAGACAGAAAGGAATGGAGCACACATGTGAGTTGTTCAGGCAGATCTCTTCAAGTGACATGCCAGCCCAGCAAGCCCCAGTCTGGTCCTAAAGCCACCTGTGCTGTGGTGGCGTTCCCAGCCGCCAGTGGAAGGTGGCGGAGCCACCAGCACCCTCAGAGCCCTCGCTACCAAGGTGAACCTGTGTTTCTGCATTTGTTTTGGTATCGTAAGGAGAGATTGACCCAATTTTTTTTTATTCAAGTCTATATGCAAATGGATTTTTTTTTTTTGTGAAGACAGCTCATTTTAACATGTTTTTGAGCTTACATGATATCAGCCTTATGTAGTTATAAAACCATGTACTCATTTCAAGAGGAAACGATAACAAAGAGTGTTCTTTCAAAAGCAGCTAAACACATGAATTATTAAAATGTTACATTATTTCCAAATTACAGCATATCCAGCTCTTTCTGTGGAGCCCAGTCAAGAATAATTGCATCATGTTCTTTGCAGAATTCAACATCAGAAATGTCGCACTTTTTTCTTTTTTCATCATTCTTTTGCACAGTATAAGAGCTTCCACAAGTATAAATGGGCGCCCTTATATTTGGGCATCCTATATTGGCTTCTGTGAAGCGTTGCCTGTTTGCCCCATCCACGTTTTTTCAGTGTAGCTGTCGAGCTGTGATGTTTATTGCGGAGCAGAGCAAAGATTGAAGGGACTTTTTTATCACGGTGGTGCCCAGGAGCTGGAGATTGGCTGTGTGCAGGGACCAGCAGCTGGGTCTGCAGCCGCATGGCGAGTTGCAGAGCCTGGAGGAGGAGGAAGCAGCTTTGGAAATCCTCACAAGCACTGGGAACTTGCACCAGTGTTAGTGGACGTGCCTCGTGTCTTGATAGCGTGTTTGGGTTTTTTTTTCCTCTTCTTCCTTCCCTCTTGTTGTCCTGAGTCAGGCTCCTGGCATGGGTGGGTGGGGATGAAGGTGGGAAGTGCTGTAGTTATCAGTGCCCAAACACCTCCAACTGTCACTGCCTGACTGCCCTGAGCAGGCTACAGCCTTCACGCTGCAGACTATCCCCATGACGAAAGGAGGGTCGGCTGGTCCTGTGTTGTGTACAGGCTGCTGTGCTCCTTGGGGGTCTCTTGGCGGCATGAGCACAAGGATGAGCTGCAGTGTCCACCTGTGCTGCTCCTAGGCTTTCTGTGGGCACCTGGGTGCCCCTCACCCTGCTCCGCTCCCCCCACAGGAGCCTTCATGGCTGTGACTGTTGAGCTTGCTGAGAGAATGGAGCCGTGGGAGAGCACAAGACATGCAGATACCATGGGCAATTGTGTCAGATGCATAGAAACAGAGGAAATCTCAATAATGCCAGGCATTCATATCACTAGTTCAATCACAAAAAAACGCCTACTGATTTTCTGAGTGAGCTTTTCCTCTGTGCAGCTTAACCTGGCAAACACAATGTCATGTGGATTAAGTCTAGGATTTGGCCAGGCATTAATATGGTTTGTGCTTTTTCTGGTGAATTATCTTTATTGCAGAGCTAGCTGAGATGGTCAGGTGGGTTGCTGTAAAAGCTTCCTTGCTTTCCCTTTGAAATCAATATGTGAAGGTATTCCTAAGCCGCAGCCAAGCCCTTGCATTTTTTTTTTGTAGCTGGAAAGTGAAATATTATGTATTTTGCATTTTAAAGTGCAAATGGACAGTGAGTCCTGCGGTCACTGGCACTGGGGGAAATTCTCTCTTGTAGCCTGAATCTACCTGTGCTTTTTCACTGCTCCGGGCAGTGGTTTCCTGTAGCTGCAGGGCTGAGTGTTTTGTATCTGGTGTATTGGATGGGAATAATTGGGATGAATGAGGGTAAAGGGGCTGGAGGGAAGACAGGGCCATGCACTGCCAGGGGTTTCCCTTGGCCCTGCTGTGCTAAGGTGTTGGAGTGATGACAGGCCTGCTTCTTCCTCCTCCCCAGTGCCCCGTGGCTCTGGTGCACCAGTCCCTGAGATGTCACTGAGAGCTGAAAGCCATGCAGCTACATCGACGCTGAGGAAAGTCGCTGCAGACATGAGCAACATCATCGAGAGCCTGGACACCAGGGACCTCCACTTTGATGGGGAGGAGGTTGAATCGGAGGTGCTAAATGACCCAAAAGGCACCGGTGAGTTGATGCCTGTGTGTTCTCACCTCCCATCCTGCCTGGATATACCGTATCTGCCAATAGATAGCATACCTCAGTGGTTTTACCAACCATTGACCCTGCTCTAGGACCACGAGGCGTTACTTTTAGCACTTCAGCTCTTCAAGTCAAGTCCCTTCTGTGAAAGCTTGTCTTTAAGATGTTAAATAAAACCTGGTATATTTTAGTGGAATTGATGCTGCTGTGTAAATGCTCCCCTGTTAAAACATTGCAGCTATCTGCTGGCTTTCATGGCCTCCTTGATCATTACAAGGCTGTTGAACTAATGGGGTTTGTGTTCCTTCCAGTGTGTATTCCTTTCTCTGCCATCTATCACACCCATGGGTTCAAAGAGCCGGGCACGCAGACGTACCTCACGGGATGTCCTGTTCGAGTGCGTGTGTCGGAAGTTGAACGCTTTACTTCCACAAAGAAGGTCAGAAATTCAATTTGATTTCTGCAGAACTGTATTAAAATGCTGTTTGTGGGTTAATTTTGCATGTGCTTGTTCATGGGCTGAGGAAGCGGGAATGCTTGTGTCTCAGAAAGCACTTAAGAGAGAAGGTTACCTATCTGTTTATAAAACCTAATGAAGCAGAACAAGAAATGGTGAGACAGTGATCCTTAAGTAGAAATGAATGAGGGCTCTTTAGATGAGCAGCTGCAGGAAAATGTCTTATTTCAAAGCTGCATCTCCTATGGTGGGGTTCTCCTCTGCAGGTACCAAGTCCCAATGTTTACACCATCGAGCTGACCCATGGAGAGTTCACCTGGCAGGTGAAAAGGAAGTTCAAGCACTTCCAGGAGTTTCACAGGGAGCTGCTGAGGTACAAAGCCTTTGTGCGCATCCCTATCCCAACCAGGAGGTGAGTGTGGAGCCCTTTGGATGTGGTCAGCTTTGGGGAGATGTGATCTTCTTTTCTCTTTTAATAGCTTATAGCTTTGGCTTCACTGATCCCATTTACTTTGCTGTAAGGAGGACAGGGCAGGAGAATTCAGTCTCTACAAATACTTAGCAGCTATAATAAAGACATATAATTTCTGCATATTTAGCAGCTATAATCTAAGCGGTGCAGGTATCTCTGCCTTCTGCAGAAAACATGCTGGGTCCCAGACCATCAGCTTTAGAGCTGAATTTGCTTTGAACCTGAAGAAGGGTTGTGCTAATGAAAATTATTGGTGTACTGTGGCTCTCTGCCAGCATGGGGTGGATGTGGGACGTACAGGGGTCCCTGGTATGGATAGTCAGCCCTACCAAGGCTGGTCTTGGTGCTCAAGGTAGCTGGAAGTGTCAGGGGGAAGAGAAGGTGGTGTAGGTCAGCAAGAGCCTTCTGATGTGGTGAAATGTGGGGAGATGACACTAAGAAAGATAAAATTATGAGGGGTTAAAGGCTGGGGGAACATAGTACCCTAAAAGTAGGGTTTAGGCTCCCCTTTCTTATAAGGGCTAAAGGGGACCCTCAAAACTCAAACTCTGCTACTTGTGTTGTATTTCTGTTTGTGAGCCGGTTGGAGCGCCCGGGCTTCTCAAATGAATCCATTCTTGCTTTTTTTTCTGCTTTCCTGCCCTCCCATCTCAGTTTTTAAGAGCTTGGGTAGGAAAAATGAAAGCATTGCAGAAGAATGGTTACATATTGAGGTGCACACACACTCGCAGCGCTCAGACTTGACGTCGGGGTTTCTTTTCCTTCCAGTCACACGGTGAGAAGACAATCCATCAAAAGGGGAGAACCGAGGCAGATGCCGAGTCTGCCGCACACAGCGGAGAGCACAGTGCGGGAAGAGCACTTCTCCAGCAGGAGGGTAAGCACCCGGCACCGTGTGCAGGGGCCAGAGCAATGCACTGGGAAGGCTTCTGATGTGCAGAGGTGCCAGGCAGGTTGCTTGCAAAGCTGCACACTACCAAGCCCTTGTTTTATTACCATTCAAGTCCTTTGCTTGACAAACTTAAGCTTTGACAAGTCCAGAATGCCAAATCCTCGTCCATGCAGAGACGAAGATGCTGTTCCCAGGGTTCATAGGGACGAAGTCTTCCTCTGCAGTTGAGGAAAACCACAATGCTGAGAATGGTGTTCCCCTCCTCCCACCTGCTCTGATTTAAAGATAGAAAAGGCAGTTCAGAGTCAAGTTGCGTGACGGAGGCAGTCCCTTGGCCATCAAAATCTGAGAGATTTCAGTCCTGTCCCCCTCTGAAAGAGGAGATGACAGTCAGGCTTTTGATGCTGAAGTGGGTAATTTTAGCCGAGGCACACGTGTTCTATGTAACTTCATCAGATGTTAACAGATGGGCCCCTCTATGAAGAGGGCGGATGTCTTCCTACCTCTTCATTGCAGCTTTGCTGTTTGGAGAGGAGGAAAGAAAAAAATAGAAAAAAGAAAGAAATAGCCTGTACACTGATCCCCTGTTTGTTCTCCCTGTGCTTGTCGCTCCGTTTCTGCTCTTCACTCCCTCTCTGGGCTTTCTGCTGCCGAAGCCTCAAGTCCCAAAAGGTTGTCTTGTGGGTGTGCAGTGCAGATAACCCTCCCTGCTGTGCATGGCTGTGCCACTGTGCGGGAAGCTTCAGGAGAGAGATGTTAGTTTAAAAGAGGAAGAAAAAATGTTTTAAAGATCCTTCCCCGCTATTGGTTTCCTTGTGGGAATCCCACAACTTCCACCATGAGGGTGTTTACACTGTTTGTACCAGCCAGATATCTCAGTGTTGCGATGCTAGCACTGAAAAGGATGAAGATCTCAATGGCATTAGTTTCCTTTTGGTTTGTTTTGTATCCTGTAGGACTCTGCTCAGTTTCCCATGGGTAAACAGCTTAACCTCTTCTTTGTCCAGTTACTATGAGAATGGATGAAGGTTCTCTCTCCTATAATGGTTTCTTCTTTTCTCCCTTCCTGGCTGGGGAGGACAAGCTCTCCAGCGACCAGTGGCCCAGCCACTGCCCTCTCTGTGGCTTTGGGACAGGGCAGCATGGTCACTGTGCTCCTCGCCCCTGAACCTGGTATTTTGGTTAACCAAAATTTACTTAACCAAATAGGCATCTGAGGCTGTGTTTACTCACAGTGCTAATTTGTGTGGGTGGAAACAGCGGGGTCTGATTTTGTATTTAAGCTGCTTGTGAAACTTGGGCTCAGTCAAGAAAGTTGACAGTGCCAAGGTGGAAGGTGCATACATGGATCTGTGAACAGTAAACACCCTGTGATCAAACTGTTCATGCTGCTCAGCTATAATCTTCCATGAGCACATAATGATGTATTTATACGTTCAAACTGAAAAGTGTGTCTGATTTCTTGATTGCTTCCTAATGCCACAGTTGGATTGCGTGGGGTTTTTATTCTTGAAAATTCCTGTTCCTTATGTAAAGTTTCAATGTTTTAATTGTAGAAACAGCTGGAAGACTACTTGACAAAGATCCTAAAAATGCCCATGTACAGGAACTACCATGGAACGGTAAGTAGAGGTTAGTTTGCTTAAATGCCTAAAGAATCTTCACTTCAAAGATTTCAGGAGAAAAAAAGTTTTCAAGTTCCTTTTTCTTTTTTTTCCCCCCTTGATTTCCTTGTGGGAATCCCACAACTGGACCACAGCGACACTGAGTGTGTATGAGTGATACCCATTCACCTCTGCAGCTGGTTTGTCACTTCCAAAGCGGGAGATGGTGTTTGGCTTATTTCCCTAAGTCAATAGTCTTTTTGAAATAGGGAGAGATGTCGAATCTAACTTCAGGCCTATTTTAAGCAAAAAAATATTTCCTTTGAAAGCCATCCTTGAATATTTCTTCAGTATTCCTCACCTGTCAGCCACAGCTGTAACATCTCCCTGAGGTGGTAATTTATTTCCCCTTTTCTTGGCTGCATAATGACTGTGTTACTCTGTCTTTTGTATTATCAGCAAAATCTGATGCATGCATTGAGTAGCTGCAGAGCTTAGTGACATTTCTGAGCAAGGAGTGATAACTGGGAACACTTGGTTTTCAAACAAGCCAGAAATGTAGACTGAATTCATGGTTTCTGTAGCAGCCAGTTCTTCTCTTTGACTGTTGTTGTTGTTTGGTAGGTTGTTCTGCTCTTTTGCAGATTTCACTTGTGTAGAGATATTGGGCAGCTTGTATCTGGAAAGCTCTGTGTGTTCTTACTGCAATCTGTTGAGCACTGCATGTTACATGGGGCGAAGAGTCCATCCAATGTTGGCTGGTGTGCTTTGGGCTGGCTGTTGTGCTTTGGATTGGCTGTTGTGCTTTGGATTGCAAGAAATCTTTGTACTCAGGGTGAGGGAACTGTGTCCCTTACAGAATGCTTCTCTGGGGACAGGCTGTGGAGCTTAAGTCCAGTGTGAAGCTTAAGCCCATGTAAACTAGCACGAGCTGTGTTAGTTTACATGTGGAAAACAGTAATCTTTTGTTCTGAAGACAAGATTAGGATAACTTGGCAATTTTGATCAGTAGCATATGCAAGGAGGGGGAGAGTTATTTTGTAGTGTGGATCCATCTTGTCACTCTCAGGCAGGTGTTGCTTGTTTCAAATATTTTGGAGAGTTTCTGCAGTGTAAGAACCTGGGTGATCCTCTGACCAGGCTCTTGCTAAAGGCAGGCTGCAGGGGCCAGGCAAGGAGATGGGCAGTGCTGCCTTGCCCAGGCAGCTGTGGGGTGCTCCCCTCCTGTGCTGAATCGCCCTTCTGTTCCTGGTCCAGAGACAGATGTCATTTTGCACATGCATTCTCAGTTTATTGTTGGCTTTCACTGAGTTTGGCTGCGTTCAGTGAGGACTTTGCTGTTACTGGTGGCAGCGCTGCTAAGTGTGGCAGGTCCTGCAGGCGATGCTGGAAGAAAGCGCAGGGAGAAAATGTTTCCTTTAAAAAAACCCCACCAAACCAGCCCCCACCATTCTCAGACTAGAGACAAAAGTGAAGATTTCTGGCATTTCCTTTGGAACTGTATTTGTCCTCCTTAGAGCAAAGCCCTCATTTTGTTCTTCCTGTGGTTAAGAAGTCTTTTGCCTGGACTCTGAGGAATGCTGAGACTGTCCTAATATTGGAGCACATTTTGATTGCCGTATGTTCCTGTCATCAAATCCGTGCACCAAGGTGGTTTTTTTTAAGTCCTAAATTCTTTGTAAAGTCAGATACTGAGTTGCGAGGGCAAGCTGTGACCTGTCTGGTGTGTAACCCTTGGTCCTTGTGAAGAGCCTGCTTGGTTCAATCGCATCTCTTTGGAGCTGTTTTTACACCTGACCCACACAATTTAATTAATTCACTTCTTAAATTCTTTTATTTTGCGCTTGTGGTTAATGTATGATTTGTCAGTGGGAGGATCACCACTTTATACACTGCCTCAAGGATGTGCCATGCACTGGGAAAGTTGAGCCTCCAAGTTGAGCTTATAGCAGTTTTGCAGACCTGAAGTCCCTGGTGGGTTCAGGATCAGGTCCACGGTGACCACATGAAATCATTGAGGTTGTACATCTCTAGCCTTTCTAGATGACACTCATGCAGGCTGTGGAAATAGAACCCAGCGAAGCATCATCATTTAGACATGTACCAAGTGCCCCTTGCTTAGACTGGGTAACCCTGATAAAATTTGCAGCCTTCCCACATTTTCTTTTATTTCTCATCATTTGTTGTAACAGTATTTTATGTGGAGTTCACAGATAAGTTAGAAGATGCATTATATTTTGTGATCAGACCCCAGACTTCATAGCCTTTTATAGTATAATTTTTATTTTTCCTTTTGGCTATGTGACTAATGATTTAATCTCATGTCTTCTAGTGCTTTCCAAAACCTTTTTACAGTACTTCTGGGCTGAGGTGCTTCAAGCCAACTCCCATTAAAATAGATTTGGGATTCTCAGTGTGTTCATTGTCTCTGCTTTTTTTTCTGGGAAATAGAAATTGGGTGAATATAGCCCAAAAACATTTGAAAAGGGAGCCTGTGGGCTTGTCTGTATTTCATATAAAAACTTATTTTGCAACATCTTTTGGTATGAGCTGCAATAGTTGAAAGATGCCTAAGCAAAGTAAAAAATGAGATTCAGTTGAACCACAGTGCGTGTCTGTAACATTTTGCTTCAGCTTTAGTGAGTGTAAAAACCTCATCTTAGGTGAAAGCAGTCACAGTGTAAGAACAATGCAGATATGTGAGAGTGGCTGCTGTTTTACCTCCAATATGGCACTTGGATCTGCAGACGTTGCGAAGGTCCCCGCCCAACACGTCAGTATTTTTAGTTATTGCACTTGAACTTTAGCATGTTTATTTATCTTAATTTATGTTTAGTGTAAGCCAATTCTTTTGTGTACGGAATAGCTGGCATCTTCTGCTGAGCAGCATTGTTCTGAAGAGCGGTGTAATTCCGTTTGATTGCTAGCCACAGGTGCTAAGCAACTCTGTGGGGTTTTAAACCCACTAATTTAAAAACAAGAGTCAAAACGAAAGCAAAACGTAGAGCTGCTGAATTCTTCCTGCAACACAGATAGATACTCTGTGCAATTCTTGCTTACACAGATCATGCATGCTCAACATTGCTGGCGGAATGGGATGGTTTAAAACTATGGCTTGTGCACCTTGCAGCTGGTTCTTCGCATTTCATAGCTTGTCTTTCTGCAGCTGATCACTCCTGCCTGTTTGTTTTATAATTATTATCATCTTTATTGCTACGACAGTGTCATTGAAGCTGCATTCTCTGGGCCTTATCTCATACTTCAAATGTTCCCCTGCCAATTGCTCTGAAACCAGAGTGGGATGCCAGCTCCCCAGGGAGGCAGCTGGGCAGCGCAGGAATTCAGATGCGAGGAAGATGAAAGCTTCTCACCGCTCTGCATTCCGCTCTCGGTTGTTCTGTGAATGACGAGCACCTCGGATGAAAGGCACTGTAACAGTAAAAATAGCTAATGCGGCAATAATAATAATAAATCATTTGATCAGATATGTTCCACTGCACTGAGGACTTCCTTCTAATGGGTGGAATTCATTTATGGGTGTTTTTGTACTTTCACAAACCAACACTTCTAATTGGTGCTGCCTGATGAACATGTTGGATGGGCTCCTGTCATCATCCTTGCCATTTCAAAGACTCCTTGGCTGAAGAGCAGGTTGCTGCGCTGCCAGACAGTCTTTTTCATTTTAATGTAGTGGTAGTTCTGTTTCTGTGAGTAATTTTTCCTCCTGTTTTTTCTCTTCGCTTCTTGGAGAACAATTACTTCTCTGCATGCAGTGCTTCTCAAACGGTGCCAGCTTTCTGGTTGCAGCCAGCGTTTTCAAAGGGGTTTGACAGTCGTACGCAGGTGTTTTTTGTGTGCCCACTGTGAGAGAGATGTCTGGTGGGGAATGCCAGCCATTTCCTGAAGAAATGAAAATGGGATCCTGGGCAAAGAACTGGCCTGAGACTTCACTTGGAACCTCCGATGAGAGCTTGTAGGATACACTGGGTTTTCAGATGCTCCCCATCCCCAAGCATCACTGCAGAAACAGCTGAAATGTTTTTATGTCACACCAGAGATGTCCATAAATGTTTTTATGTCTTTTCCAGAGAGTGTAATAAGTGAGGTGATAGCAAGATTGTTGGTAAAAGCATGAAATAACTTCTTGTAGCCACTTTCTGAAAACAGGCTGAAGTCACCCAAAAATTAGGGCATCAAATTTGCCTCTTCTGAATAGAGGTTATTTTATGTCCTTGAGCTACTTGGAGGAGAACAACAGGTCTTTTGTTCTTCTCCATAGCTTTATTGATGTGAGAAGCTTGGGAAGGTCCCAGGAGCAGCAGAGCATGTGGAGCAAGGATCTTCTGTCCTACTGCTGCTTTTGGGGGGCAAAAATGATGGTGTTGGGAAGGGAGCCTGAGCCAGCCTCACCATAACTGCAAGATAGACTTGCCCCAAGTTTGCTGATGCTCTTTGTTAAACCCAGTGTTTGAAAATGTCTGAGACTTACGGGTCCACCCATGCAATTCCTGTGCAAAGTTGTATTTTTCCAGTGGGGTCCCTGAGGTGGGTTTACCAAAGCGCAGGTGACAGCGGCCACCTAGGCCACCTCTTCCTTGGGCTCTGGCACCTGAGCTGTTGTGGGGCTGGCCCCAAGGCTGTTTCATGTCCCAGCTGTGGTTGGGACTGTGGGTTGGATCCTGAAGTTTGGTCCCAGCAGGCTTCATTGTCAAAACATGTGGCTTGAGAGTTCCCTCTGGCTTGCTGCCTGACCAAAGGGGAGAGCAGCTCCTACCCTCACCCTGCCCTGAGCACCTTTCTGCACTTGAACAATGTTACGAGTAATAAATTACAAGTGCCTGGGTGCAGACAAGTGTCTGCCATGCAAGGCAGCTCCTTCTCAAGGCTATTCCCACCCAGTCCTGCACAGGATGCCTGGGGCAAGCATTTCTGCCTGCTAATGGGGCCCAGAGCTAATAACCAGCAGACTGTCGGGAATGCCCTGCTGTGCCAAGAAAAGCCTCCTTGGTCAAAATCCCCTAGTGTCCTATTTTTAGAGGTGAATGTAATGGTGCTGTGTTTTCTCACGGGATTTGCTTGTTGTTACATTCCTCTGCAATCTCTGCTGAAGCAGGAGCCACAAGGAGGCATGTTGCTGGAATTCGCTGGTAAAGCTGATAGTGTGGCACATGGGTTCCTCAGGCTGTGCCCACTATGGAGATCTGTGCAGACCAGTAGAAGTCATGGAGAGTGCACTTGAACATGTTCTCCTAACCCACTGTGGCTTTCCTGTGGGTTTTTGGCTTTTGGGGCAAGATGGGGCAGTGACACATGTACAGCACTGAGTGGGAGTGACCTGCTGCATCTTGGAGGATGTTTGTGGGTTGAGGGGCTGAACCCCCATGTGGTGTGTGTCCATGGGGTAGGAGATTCAAAGGGAATAGGATGCTCCCTGGAGACGTGCTCATTCCCTTTCCAGCCTTCCTGTGAGGGTTAATGAAGGGAGGAGAGGATTCAGGCAGCCAGCCAAGTTCACACAAGACCCCTGAACGGTGTCAAACTTGAGTCCTCGTTTCAGCCAGTGATCCAGGATGGAGGATACTGGTGGGTCCCTGTGATACACTTGGTCTTGACTGTCCTGGTTGTCTGAAACATATTCTCCAAACCGTGTTTAAAATTAGCAAACAACCCAGCCCAGCCAAGCTACGTGGTCATCTTAAAGATGCTTAAGTTACTTCTGCTCAAGATCTTCTGTAGGTTCTGTCTTTATGACAAGTCACTTTGATGAAGCAAAGCTTTTTGTGGATTTCAGAGTATGAAAAATGGGGGAATCTTTTTCTCTTTCCCCAGATGGAGTTTGTTGGAGTAAGCCAGCTGTCGTTCATCCATGACCTGGGACCAAAGGGCATGTGAGTTGAGCTCCGTCTTTGGGTTACGATTCGCCAAGGACATGGCTTTATAAGTAAATATTGTTCAAATTAATAGCTTTCCAAAAGCTGACTGGGGAATGTTTTGCCATCTGGATAGAAAAAAATTATTGATGTTCACACAGAAAATGCTACAACTTTGAGAAAGGGATTTGGGAGCGGGCTGCTCTGAAAGGCGTGGGCTGCAGCTTGTTTCTCCCCTTCCCTCCCTGTGACCTGTAAGCCTGCTTGTTCTTCTGCTTGTGCTATCAAACAGGCCCCTGCATTTCTAAAATCTGCATTATTTCCTTCTGCGGGGTTACTTTTGCCCTTCTACCAGCTTTCAGGGCATGGCACAGAGGCAGCAGGAGCCATCCCTGGGCTTGGAGGCTGGGGGGTTCGGCAAGCATCTGAGAGACCCCTGGATTTCCAGGTGAGCTGTGCTACCCATCCTGACCGTGTTTCTGTCCTTGCAGAGAAGGGTTCATCATGAAGCGCTCTGGGGGCCATCGCATACCTGGCTTGAACTGCTGTGGCCAAGGGAGGATGTGCTACCGATGGTCCAAAAGGTACTGCTGGAATGGGCAAAGATGGCAATGCTGTGTCATCCTCGGACATACGGGAATGCTCATTTGCCTTTTTCTCCCAGAAGGTCTGTGAGGGAGACCTTTGCTTTTTTACAAAAGTCACAGATTTTCAGGTGAAAAGGTCCCCCCCTCCCCCTCCTGTGTGGAGGTTAGTGAGGTTTTTTGTTCTGCTTTGGAGATGATAGGAGGGACTGCTGTGTAGAAAACTTGGAATTTCCTACAGCCCCGAGCTGGCAGAAACAGCAATAACCCCTCAGTCTGTGCCCAGCTTCCCCTGCTCTGGGAGCACCCAGGGGCTCTGCCTTCGGGAGGGGAAGTGGCTGGTGACGCCACCCTGGCCAGATTCCAGCCTGGTTTTCTGAGCTTCCCTTCCTCAATTTACAGAAGGAAAATAAATTAGTTGAAACACTGTTTGAACTGCTTTGTAGCCGGATTAAACCGCATGTGACCTGTAGCAGCAAGGAGCTCGGTCTGGTGAAATTAACCTTGGAATTAAGTATGTCACCTCTTCCTTATTACTGCAGGTGCTTAAATGCAGGTGTTTTCTTGCTATGTCCCTTCCTGCTGCAGACAGATATAACTTACTGTCCCCATCTGTTTACCTTCTGTGTTAGATCTCCGTTGTCTCCAGGGACTGCAGTACAGAGAGGTGTGTGCTATGGAGGAGTATGTGTGTTACCAGCTAGCATCCGAAAATCACAAGGGATCCTTCCTGAGCTTGCCCTTCCTGGGCAAATCTTTCCTTTTGAAAAAACAAACAGCACATACCTGCCTTAGAGCAGTTTCTTGGTCTGTAAGAGCTTCACTGAGCATTATCCACCTTTGGATTTTAGCATTGGCAATGGGCTCTCATAAATTTTAGCTTTTTAGCTAAAAAAATCCTGTTTTCCAACGAAATATATTTGCATTCTTGTAAAGAAAGGTTCCTATTTCTTCACAGTCTTTCCAGTATTTCTTAATGTCATTTTACAGAAGATCTCTCTAATGAGAGCAGAAGGAGATGAAAATGTGACCTTCTTTCAGGTCAAATCACTAAATTGTCTCCAATTCTTTTTTTTTTCTTTTATGGAAATAACAGCCTATTCCTCGCGATACCCCTCAGTTAACTCTTCCCTATGTTACGCAGAGCTCAAGCTTTAGTAGGAACACTAGCATATTCAGCTTGGATGAATCTTGATTTTCCTTTAGCGCCTAAAAATTGGATGGGAGAAGCATTTGAGTGGAATTGTGTGCAGAGTAACACCAGAGGGGCAACAAATGCCTGCCAGGCCTGACAGTGTATGCATCAATAAGTAAGCAAATAACAGTAATATTTCCCAGAGAGGGTTATTTAAGTGAAGGATTTTAGGACACATCAAGCTGGAGTAGAGCTCCCCCCTCAGCATGAGGCAGACTGCAGCCAGCCTTTTCCCACAACAGCTTTGCTGCAGGCATTCGGTTTTATATACTCCAAATTCATTTCACTTATTATAGTAGGTTGGGTGGTTTATGGCCACGGGGGCTGTGGAAAGGGATGTGGAGGAGGACAGTGGGGTGATGCTCTGAATGGGCATGGGCGGGCCTTCTCTGCATGCAGAGCTGCCTGGGAGAAACAGAAGGGGGAAGTGTACCCCATGGTGAAATTATGAGCCAAATTAGGGAGAGGGGTGGTATTTTGGCACCAAATGAGAGGCGATGCTGGGATAACTCTTTCAGAGCCCTGAAAAAAATAAAACCTATGGGATCTGGAGGTAGATGAGGAGCTCAGGCTGTTACTAAAGATACAAGAATGAACAGATTTTTGTGGTGGTTTCTGTTGCTTTGTGTGTTTCTGAGCGTGCAGAAGAATGAGGTGAAGGTCTGGTGGTGGAAATCTGTGTGGGACAGAGGGGGCCAGTTATCCCAGTGATGCTGCAGGGGGATTAAAAATTAGAAATGCCATTCACAGTAAAAAAATGTGGTATTTTTCGCACAGTTGCCTTCAGGCTACAGTATTTATGTAAAAGCTGCCGGTCATCTCTCATCATGTGTTTCTAACAGGATGCCTGTTGCTTGGCAATAAAGGCTTTCCAAAATGCCTTTTTTTGTATCTTTTGATAGGAGTGAAAGTGATCCTGACATCATACTTAATGTTAGAAATGTCAACTTCTGTGTAGCATACAAGCTGAATAAAGATCTGGGGTGGAGGAATCCTGTTGCACCTTGCTCTGTGCTGGGTACCTGACTGGGAGGTTTGCGGGCAGGCAGGTTCTCACTGATCTTGTTAGACAAGGAAATGTGTATTTTCAAAGACTTCTGTAAAAAAGGAATCATGTAAATAACTCTAAAAGTCTTCTATTGAATTCAAACTCATTACCCAAGTTCATAAAACAGGCACTTTTCTGCTCTAGAAAACTGAGGGAGCCTCTGGAAAGAAATTTTACCATTTAGTTGAATGCTTTCCTTTCCCTGATAAATTATTTGCGCTTGGCTTTTTTTATGGCTCGTGTTTTGAAGACTCGCATTGAATACAAGTTACCTGGTTGCTGTGCCCATACAGGTGGCTGGTGGTGAAGGACTCTTTCCTGCTGTACATGAAGCCAGACTCGGGGGCCATTTCATTTGTCCTGCTGGTGGATAAGGAATTCAACATTAAGATAGGCCAGAAAGAAACAGAAACAAAATACGGGTTGCAGATTGACAATCTCTCTAGGTAAGAAACACAGACTTTATTTAGGCCCTTTTCAGTTTGCTTTGGCTTTTGTTAAGGAGGAATCGATGCTGCTCTCCAGGAGGGGTTAACAAGGTGTGCTGGATTGACATGGTGCAGCTCAGCTTCCCGCAGGGCTCAGAGCCTGGGCGACTGCTGGTGTGTTTACACCTGCTGGGGATTTAGCCTGTAATGCAGATCATTTCCGATGTCTTAATGAGCCATTTGGAGACTCAACTGCTGTTTGTCCGCCCTCATGGTTATTTCTCAGGCCTGGAGGTGCGGTGCCTGTTGAGTTGCACAGTCTTGTTTTGCAGCAATTGCATACAATAATTTTCAAGGTGCTCTGTTGCTTTTATGCTTCAAGCAGGGATGTGTTCTACAACCCAGCTGGGGTATTACCCAAAAGACATGCTAGTTGGGATAAGGTGATATTTAATATTTTTATGGTAGCGCACAGTATAAATTCATCTTTTCAAAAATACAGCATTAGCTAGATCCAGCTGTCCTCTGAGCTAACATGATGCTGTTAATTTAAATCTGATCTGGTTTTTATTTATTTTGTGCTTGGCAGTGCAATCCTGTGGAAGTCACTCAAAGCAGCTCAGTGCTGATGTATTCTTCTACAAACAAAACAACAAATCAAAATCCTTTTTGTTTAAATAAAGTATGACTGATACATGTGTGTTTATCAGCGTGTATAGACAGTGAGGAGCAACCCAATTAAATATACATGGCTTCAGCATCCTGCCCTATGTGTCATCTGTTTTACAGGTCGTTGATTTTGAAGTGTAACAGCTACAGACATGCCCAGTGGTGGAGGCAGGGCATAGACGAGTTTATTCGGAAACACGGCAAGGACTTCCTCACAGAGCACCGCTTCGGGTCTTATGCAGCCGTGCGGGAGAACACGCTGGCCAAGTGGTGAGGACTGTGGTGAGGCTGCGACCGGCTCAGTGCCTTGGTGCTGTTACCTGCAGCAGGAACAGCAAGCACCTGCCTGCGGTACCATTTACCTGATGGGTAGAGCTGTTAGTGCTCAGTAGCTGTAGAGACTGATGATAATTAGACAAGTTGCAAAAAAATGAGGTCTTCTCCACCAGGAATGGAATAGCAGTACTGGTGACAGGAGTGCTTTGATCCTGTTACAGCTTTGCGTTGCAGCTAAATGCATTTTGTAACATCAGGTTGCATTTGAATATGAATGTCTGGGCGTTTATGATTGTAAGGATAAAAATAGTATCTTGATGCACATATAATTGGCAGAATGCTTATGAGTTAAAACCAGAATTGATCTTTCATCAGGAGATATTCCTGGCTTCAATTTTATCACAGTTTCTAATTCTGGTTTTTGTTCTCTGGGTTATAAACTCATAGTAACATAGGTGCTGTTGAAAACCTCTCCCTCTTTGGCCACTCGCTTCTCCATAGCTCCCTCCCAAAGCTGCTGTGCTGCAGCCTGTCCTGCCTGTGCTCCTCTGTAACCAATCATCTCTTCATGTCCTTCATGCTCTGAATTGCAAGATTTGTCCTTCTTGCTACATTGGCAAAACTGATTCTCATTCTGTAGCACAATATTGCGTTTCCAGGCACCACTAATGTGTTCTAGTGCAAATGTCACGCATTGGGTGAAGAACATAATCAGATTCCGGTCTTGTAGACTGGCTTTGCAATGAAAGAAAATCAGCAAAAGCAAATTTGGGTATAGTCTAGGGGTGACTGGGCTTCATGCCAAAACAATCACACAAGAAATCCATCCATCCACAGTGTAACCTGCTTGCACTAAGCCATTTGTAGAATCACCTCAAAAACTGGATTCTAGCTATAAGCAAATCCTTGTGGTGGTCTCATTGCAGCTTTTGCCTTGCAGCAACTGCTGCCCAAGTTGTTTCTGTAAATCTAAACACACACCACTCCACCATCCTTTCCTGAGAGCCCTACCTAGCTCACACATCAAGCAAACCCCAAAAATATTGTCTACGGTTCGCAGAAGTACCAACTGGCATTTAATAATCTCTTATTATGCTGTTTCATTAAGCTACTAATGGCAGCATGAAGCTCTCCCTGCACGCTGTCCTGATTTTTGAAATTAAATTTGTGTTTTCTTCTGAGAAGAGAATATAAATGGCATTACACAGAAGCCCATCAGTCTTCAGCTGTGGACTTTGTTTAATGGAGTGGGGGGAAACAAACCTATGTGCTGTTTGCTTTTACAGGTATGTAAACGCTAAGTGGTACTTTGAAGATGTCGCAAATGCCATGGAAGCTGCTAAGGAAGAAATTTTCATCACAGATTGGTGGTTTGTACTTACATAATTTGGATGTTGACCAGCTGCGTCTCTTGGGATGTTCCCAACAATGCGGCACTGTTTGGAGGCCCTACAGTATGGCAACTAGCCGTGCGGCCAGATGGTTTGGCAGCACACCCAAACATCTCCTTGTGTTGTATTCAAAGGCCTTTTCAGGAAGGTTGGCAGCAAAAGTGCATGCTTGAAATCAACAGCTTGGTTGTCTCCTTCCAGGGAAAGGCCTGAAACTACATGAAGGCACCACCTGAATTGCAAATGTTATGGCTTGAGGTGCTCATCAGGGGTGTAAATTGCTGCAAAGCCCAGGGGGCAGGATTTTTTTTCAGTGTGTAAGGGAACAGAACGTAGGCACTCAAACACCTCTGATAGTGCTCTTCCCATAGGATCCTGCGTGGGATCCTCCTTTCAGCACCTCCTTGCTGTCTTGGAAAGCCTTGTACCAGCATCTTGGGAGGGGTGTGATTTTGCTTTGCTCTTAAATGAGCAAATTGTCACCCCTTTGGAGCTCTGTGGCTGCTTAAGAACATGGCTCTGCCTGCTTCTTAACTAGCAATTCAGTATGTTTATGCAATGCTCTGGCTCCTGTCTGAGGCAGGAACTCACAGACTCGGGGCAGAGTTTCTCGGCTGGATACTGGCTGTGTCTTGCCTTTGGGAAGGTTAATCTGGCTGAGCTAGACTGGGCCTTGTGGATGGAATAGTAGGGCAGGCTGCCAGGATATGGCTCAGACCTCCTCTTTAACTTTGGGCACATTTCTGTGCTCATCTTTGTCCACCTGTAAAATGAACCTCTTGGTACTAAGCCACTGACCATTGGAAGTGGGAAGATTAGTTCTTAGGTGGCAATTATTATGTGAAAATTAAATACAAGGTTAGCATTTACATGGGTAAAGCTGTTTCCTAACATGACCACATATAAACCCAATGCTACTGCATCCCCTTGTGCAGCATCAGGTCATAATGCAAGAGCACAGCATTTCAGACCCATCATCTTTTGCTTAATGTTTTGTTCAGACAATTGTTAATGTATCTTAGAATTCCAAAACTTACTTGAAACTTGGATTTTAAGATAAAAATCCTGTTGTCAGAAGCATGTTTTTAGGGTGTAGCTACATGCTCTATCCAAGCACAAGTTCTCATGCTCACTACAAAAGTAAAGGAATGAAATTCTGTCACCTTGCTTTGCAGGAGTTAGAGGAGATTGCTCAATTATTCCCTGTATTTCTTAAAGCTATGAATCAATAAATTGTCCTTTTGAAAGATCATATTGCTTTGTGTTTAGGTAACAAGGAAAATTCAGCACAAATCTGTGCTACTCAGATAGCCTAAGTGCCAGGAGAACTGAAATCCCACCTAATTTTTTATGTCTATATATTTATTTCAAATCTATCTTGGGCTTTTCTTTTGTTGCATCTTTCTTTTGTAGAGCCCAGGTTTCCCCATTTATACATCACTGTTAAGCCTGGTCTCAAGGGTTGTTGAATACTAAGGCGAATGTACTAGACACACCCCCTGCCCTCTATAATGCTCTGTTATTAAAATACAAAGAGCATGGTGTGGAGAATCTATCACTCTGGGACATGAGCCTTCACATCCATTTTATATCAACTTTGATTTCTTTGCTTCCCAAGATGATTATTTAGGCCAGTGCTTTGTTTGCAGACTGCACATGACATGGTTTTTTCCACCCCTTTTTTTTATTAGGCTCAGCCCAGAGATCTTCATGAAACGACCTGTTGTGGAAGGAAATCGCTGGCGGCTGGACTGCATCCTCAAGCGGAAAGCAGTAAGTGAGCTCCAGCTGCAACCTTTACCCTGCAGAAAACCCCACGTGCCCACACAGTTACAGGATCCTAGTGGACTGGAGTGTTTGCACCATTTATTTTGGTGGGAATGGGAGTTAATGCTGGCCAAGCCTCATTTCAGATGGCCTGTTTTGATTTGCTCCCCCCATTTGGGTTTGGAAGAGCTTGGAGGCAACAGGGTGGATCTCTGATTGCTCCTTTGAGTCCTCAGGTTTGGGTCATTTCAGTATTGCATTACGACTGCCCCAGCTCCTGTTGCTATCTGGTACTCTTCACATGGCATATGTAATTGAGAGGTACAGGAAAGACTAAACACTTTGTGGTGGTTCTTGGTAGGTGTTTTATACATTGCTGTGCTGTGCAGATCCTTCCTGTTGTTACCGTGTGTTGTGTGTCTGTGCTGCAGCTGTCAGTCCGACAAGAAAATCAGGGTGTCATTAGCAAAAAGTCACTTGGCATCATTCAGGGGTTCATGCTATCTCATGATAGCTACCTCACTGGGTTTTCCATACTTGATTGATTGCAAAGGTCCTTGCTGAAACTAAACACCAAAGAACTGATGTTCTGGCTCTTCACCCATTGTTCCTTGCTGTAGTAAAAAAGTGCCTGTTGACATTAAGCATCATCCTTGTGTTTTCTAGCCCCATTACCCCTGGTGGAGCCCCTCTTGCCTTTGTCCTGCCTGGGCCATGCTGCCCAAAGCTCTTCATGCTATAGCTCTTTGCTACCATCTGTAATAATAAATTTTAGTGCAGCATGTAAGGCCAAAGCCTGAAAGGTTTTTGTGTTGTCTTATTTTTATTTAGAGGGATAACTTATGGTTAGAAAATGCTTTATTCTTTTGGTAGTTGTTCTTTACTATCTGTATGTCTACTGGTTTTCTTTGTTCCTACTCACCCTTTTCTGTATTCTCATGGCTCTTGTGGCCACTAAGATGAGGCAGATCAGCTGTGTCCTTCCTCCCTGTCCCTTCTCAGGTGGCAACTGGTCATGAGGGCCCTGGTGCATTGCTATGGAGAAGAAAAGTGAGGAAAGGGCTTCAGCAAAGCAGGAGGAAAAGAAAGTGTACAAATACAGGCATCATCATGTTCCCCAGAGCTGGACTGTGGTGGTCAACTTATTTACAGGAATGTGATAAATATGGCTCAGAGACTAGGACTTCTACTTGCATTGCTGTGTATCTGAGTTAATACGTGCTTGTGTTAAGTAAGCAAATGCTTACTGTATAAACTTGATAAGGCTTTTTTCCCTCTGTTTTAATTTTAACTCTGCTGTTCCTCCTGAAGAGAAAAGCTCAGACCTGCTGTTGACCTGATGCCTTTCCTGGCTGTCTTGGTCAGTTCTGTGCTTTTACATGCTTTTCTTTCTTGTGCAGCACTTGAAGATATGAGCAAGCAACTGCTAGCTCTGTTTCTCTTTAAGCATTTTCATCTCAGTGAACAGTTCATTTTGTTGCTGGTTGTACTCTGCTTTCCAATAACGCATCTGGATCCAGACTGTAGAGAACATGTTTCATGGAGCCAAATGAGGCAGACAGAGAAGCCAAGAGTGAGGTGTTTATGGATGTGAGCTGTACTTCAGTTGTTCACCCAACCTGTGATAACACCAGTGCTAGGAATGGTAGTTTGCCCCATGTAAGCAGTGAGTCAGAAAGCAAAGCACAGATGGGAAGACTCTTGAACTCCTGGTGTGGTAGAAGGGCAGAATTCCAGGTGGACAAGCTGAATTAGTCTTTGACACCCTGCCCTTCCAGACCAGCACAGTCCTCACCCCTCCACATGCCTAGAAAAAAAACATAATGTTTTTTGTGTCTGTTGTTGATTTGGAAGTAGTCATTTCCTGGCAAATGAAACATGGCCGTGGGGCATGCCCACTGGGTGGAAGAATTTATCTTTGTCTTGTTGACATGATTTTCCTATAAATACCCTGTAAGAGTGAGGAGCGTTTTAAGGTTAGTTTCTGGAAATACTTACCAGCTCTTTCATTTGTGGCATTTCTTTGACTTGACAGGGCAGTCAGCAAGTTAGTGTCTAGGTATATGGTAAGGCTGTCCTTTATGTATGTATGGTGCTGCCTTGGAGTTCTCTGGGTGCAGTGGAGAGCAGAATAACATCCACAATTTGAAGACTGCCTAAGCTCTCAGAAGCAGCTTTATGGGAATAGGAACTTAAAAGTTTGTGGGAAGTTTCAGCTGGCAAACTCCACTGCAGGATTTTAAACTATGCTGATTTATGGCAACTGCAGGTGTCCCAGTGTGTGACCAGCGTCTGCTGAGGTTTGGGAAGTACTTGGAAGTTTTAAAAGTGCTTTAACAAGTGTCCTTAGAAATCCTACTGTGGAGACCATTCTGGTCACTAAAAGACCATCCTTGTAGCACTGCTCATTGTACTCCAGCAGCTTGTTTAGCTCTACCAGCAGAAAGAAGTTGTTTACTGGCATTGAGCTGTTTGCATCCCCTTCAGGAGAGAGATGTCCATACGACTGCACTGATATTGTTGTCCTGCAGAGGTTTTTAACTGCAAGCAAACCTCAGGGCAACATGAAGCAGCAGAAAACTGAGCTTCAGTGGATGTGTGCCACATGATTAAATGTGGGGTGAACCATGTTTGCAAAATCTTACCTCAAAGGAAGTTTAAAAGGGGGTACTGTAAGAATGACCTCTTGATGGGTTTTGGCGTAGCTCAGCTCTTGACAGGTACTGAGCTGGAGAGCTTTCCTGAGAAGTACGGGTCCTTGCATGCTGTGGGGTCACCATTGTTTCTCCTACTTTGGAATTGGACTGTATCCGTTCATATACCTGCATAGCGTGTTTTTCTCTTTGTTTCTGACAGCAACAAGGGGTGAGGATTTTTGTGATGCTGTACAAAGAGGTGGAGCTTGCCCTAGGTATCAACAGTGAATATAGCAAGCGGACGCTTATGCACCTCCATCCAAACATTAAGGTAATTCTGCATTGAGCAGCTGTATGAAAGACATTTGCATTTGTTTGTTCTTGATAGTGCTGACCCTCACACCGAAATGAGTGTGGACTGGTACAGTGGTAATAGTCTGAGAAGACATAGAGTGGTTACCACATCTGGCAACTTCATTTCTTTAGTTTATAATTGAACATAAAATTGCTTAATTTAAACTTGCCAAAGCAGCTATTCATATAATTTACAAGAAACATATTTCATGTGAGAAGCTAATAGGTTTACATCAAATGGAAAGTTACAATTTGAGAATGTCTCATTTCAGCATTTCTGTTCAAATGTAGATGACAGGAGTCAATGCTGGATGTTTAAGTTCCCATCATAAATGAACAGCATTGAACTGTCCTGTGCTGTTACTCTGCTGTGCTACCACCAAGCAGAAAATGAGTTGTGGCAGACGGACCAGTAAATAAGGCTAGATCTAGTCTCTTGAAATCAGAGACATATACATTTTAATGAGCAATAAGATATATGTTATGCATGAGGGTGGCTAACAAACTGCTAGAATAATAGATTTATTGTCACTTGATCAGTTGTCACAGTGAAGGGAAGCATCCATTCACTGTCATCTTCTCAGCAAGACTGGAAGATATAACTGGAAGATACATACTAGCTGTGTAACAGGTTTTGGGAGCAGCCAGGTGAAAGTCTGTACTTTTTTCCCCAGGAAGCTGGTCTAATGTCTCTAATAAAATATATATACTGTATGCTTAGATACAGAAATTACTTTGTCATAAACATGTGTCAAAAAGAATCTCATAAACAAATGCCAAGCAACTTGCTGGGGAAAAAAAACAGCCAACTTCTCATTTTACTTATGTAGCAGCAACAATCAAAGTAGTGAGTCAGATCGCCAATATGTTGTTTTCTTTAAGAGCAGGCTTGTGTTTGAAAGCTCAGCTATTACAACTCTACTGAAAGCATGATTTTATTTGCTGTTGTCAAGTTCCCTTGACCGTTGTCCTCTTATGAACACTATTGCTATCCCAACATCAGTGACAGTTGCTGCTTGGGAATACCTACATTATGGGGAAGCACCTGCCTGCCAGTAAGGCTGAGCCCAAGAAGTGGGGGAGTCATGTATCTTCAGTAATTAAGCAGTCTGTGTGGATGCATCTTTAAAAACTCCAGTGTCTCCCCATCATCCTGAGCAGCCAAAACCAATCTGGGCAGCTCTGGCTGGAGGGATGCAAATTGGGTTGTGACACTGAGCTTGAGTGATGACTTTTCTCACCAGGTGATGAGACACCCAGACCATGTGTCCTCCTCCGTGTACCTCTGGGCCCACCACGAGAAGCTTGTCATTGTTGACCAGTCTGTGGCATTTGTGGGTGGCATTGACTTGGCATATGGCAGGTGGGATGACGACGAGCACCGCCTGACAGATGTGGGCAGCGTGAAGCGAATGGTGGCAGTGAAGTCAGTGTCAGCAACTAACCTGACAGTAAGTGAGCTTGCTCCAGCTGGTGGCCATCCTCAACACCTGCGTGTCAGGTTTGTGGTAGGGATGAACAAGCTGTGTCCTCTTCTAAGCATAGGACTGGGTTTAGGAGGTTTAAAGAGGCATGGTAATGGGAAGGAGGAAGTGTCTGAGCATTGAATGACTCCTGAGGGCTTGATGCTGGCCAGCTGTTATTAGGGCACATAGACAGACAGCTGAGCTTCTGGAGCTTGGAGCAGCAGTTACAGTTCGAAGGCTGTTTTCATACTCAAACTGCTATAAATGCGTGGTAATCACTTGCAGAGTGCCCTGAAATTCTGAATACTTGGGCCCCTGGCAGGTGCCTTGCTTGCTGAACTTTCTGCTAACCTGAGTCTATATGTAACAGCTATCTCTAAAACTTCAGAGAGGTTTAGGTTTATGAGAATTTTAAGGGGAGTAGTAATCTAGAGTAAATTTATGGAATCAAATACTGCTAGTAATAGTGGGTTGTTCTGTTGAGTGCCTCCTCAGTACAAATTCTCTCTCAAAAGCATTCCTAGTTCCCACTGACATATGTCCTTGTCACAGAGCAAACTTTGGCTCATGGTTGTTTTTGATATACATGATAGTCTGTAATTAAAGGGTAACCTGTCCAGACATCACCTGCAGCAATGTTTTGTGTCTTTTAAGTCTGCAGCAGAGTCTGAACGTGTCCCTCTGCAGTCTCAAGCTCTGTCCCCCGAAAGCCCCTTGTTCCAGAGAAATGCTGATGATGCCCCAGACACATCAAAAATGAAAGGAGTAGGAAAACCCAGAAAGTTTTCAAGGTTCAGTATTTACAAGCACCTCCACAAACACGGCATGCACCATGCTGACAGCGTCAGCAGCATCGACAGTGAATCAAGTAAGTAAGGTTTTTTAACTAAACAACATATATAAAGCGTGAGTGGAGGTGGGTGGGTGCCTGTACATGCAGATTCACATAATTTCTAGGGTAACGTGTTCTTTTGTAAGGAAGGAAAGTTGATGAATTTCTTAACTATCTGAATAATAACTGTGTTGTCAATACGTAAATTTGTGTCACTGCAAAATGTACAGGGAAAGTTTTGATTTGAGTTTAGTTAATTAGCAATTATCATGAGCCATCAGATGACATGATGTAGTGTACATGATACCTAATGTTTATATTGTTGGGAAATTGAGAATTGACTCTTTCATTTTTCAATTTGAGTTTATTATAACAAGCAAAACAGTTTCTGAATGTGATTATCTCTCATAGGCCAGTGTTACCTAGGTTTAAATCAGTTCACTTAAATGGAAGTAGTCACACTTCACCTGCTTACTAGAGAGGAGATACTATTCAACAGTTGAATATTTGAATGCAGCTTTTAATTCTCCACATTAAAAACCACTTCAGAGCTAAAATTACAAAGATCAGCTTGACATTTGTTCTAACATGAAGTACTTCCTGAAATCTGTTCCTGAAGTCCTCGGTTCTTAAAGCTGTATATTGCTTGTGATGGGAACTTACTTGAGTTTCCACCAACCCCTGCAGATCTTCCTCCTGCCTCTGGCCGAAGGAAGCCTTGGTGGAGCATTGTTTGCCTTGGTTGCAGTTGGCTCAGGACATAGCAATGGCTTCACTGCTTCAATATATCTGGTTTAAAACCAGCTAGGTCTTGAATTTGGTCCTTTGTGTGTTGGTCACTTTTAGTTTCAGCAAACTGACATCTTGTTTGAGCTCTTGCCATGCAAGATGTCTTCAGACAGGATCAGGCACCAATGTAGCAGAAGTTGACGTGTGTTTTGCCATGAATAGAGCATCTCGACTTCCTGCAGGTTACTGTAACACCACTAGAAGTCAACCGAATATAATCCAGAGTTTAAAGCCCCATCTGAAAATCTTCCATCACCACAGTGAATCCAAACAGGGGCTCACAGAGCCTCGGGAGGGTAAGTGGAGGAAGGCAGTGGTGCCTTCAGGCTTTAGCTGCTGATGTGTTTGCGTTATAACTATGGTGAGAGTTAGGTTGGGTGCCAGGATCAGCCTTTGCTGCTTGCTGATTTCTCAGCATCTTTAGCACCCCTCTGAGGACATCCTGGCAGAAGAGTCTTCTCCAGAAGCTACAAAAACTGCAGCATAAATAAATAATGATTACAAAAAAAAAAAGCCCACAACAGCAACAAACCCCGAACAAATCAACATATTTGCAATAACAACACGGAACAGTTGAGGAAATAGCTCTGAGTCTGGTATATGATGATATCAGCAGCTCTCATCCTGCAAAGGAAGGGGCTTGTTACTGGAATTGGGAACTTCTGCAATGGGTACTTTAAAGTAAACCTAATGCAGGAAGACATGCAGAGAAAGGACACAGCAAAGTGGCTGCTGTCAGACCTGTGTTTGGATGAAGACTTGGGCCCTCTGTTTTGTCCCTCATTAAAGTCAATAAAGGCATACTTAACTGATAAAGGATTTTCTGTTAACCACTGTCTTGTCCTGATCTCTGGACTGATGTTGAAAGGGCCTGTTTCAGTACCTTATAGAGATCCCTTTGAGTTCTGGTATGGGGTGAGGAGCAGTTACTTGACATCTTCCTCTTGGTAACGTTTTCTGCTAAGGCCTTAATTACCAATTATAAAATACTGGTTACAAAGTAGTGGTAGGTAACAAGGAAGAGCAGCATTTGCTTCGTGGAAATTAATTGTAGTCTGCCCTGTGGTCACCTCATGCTCATTCATGAGTCAGCATACAGTCATCAAAGCTCAGTACATGAAGTGTGTTTTGGCCACGCAGCATGTCCCACCCATTCCCATTTGAGCATGCTGAGTCAGCGATTCCCCAGCTCCACCTGGACTCTCACTAGGAACTCTAGCTTCCTAATGCAGCTGTGGTGCTTACCTGCTGCATGGTGTTTCTGGCATGGCTTGGCTCAGCTCAGTGGGGTTACAGCAGTGCTGGCAGGGCTTGCTTTGTATGCACCAGTCTTGTTGCACTGCTGCCAATGTGTATTTTGTTGACTGTTGAAAGGGGGTTGTGGTAAGGGGTTTTCATGGTTACCTGGTGATGTGGTTGAGTTAGGAGAAGGCTTCTGCTGCTAGCATGTTACTGTGTAATTATTTCAGTAGTATTTGGTACAGTAGATGAGGACTGCTCTTAGGGTCAGGAATTAGTGCTAGTTAAATGTTTATGATCTAGGCCAATGTTTTTGGTTTCCTTAAAAGTAGAGGAGAAAAAATTCACTCCTCACCAAAATATGCACTGGAGAAAAGGGATCCTGTTAGGACGGAATATTTTAGAGTATTTTTCATCACCAGTTTGGAATTCAGAATCCATTTGTTTAACATGTAAAATTGTATGAAAAGATGACATTGTTATTTGGAAATACAAAATAAAACATTGTTAATGAAGGAAATCGAGCTTTTTAATCATCTCATTCTAGTTAATAAAGACTAGCTTCTGTCAGATGAGATACACCTTCCTACAGAGGCAAAGTTATAAATACTCCAGCAGAGAAGTTGGAATTACTTCATTAGTATTGTAAGATATATTAAGTGGATAATTCATGTGATGTTTCTGTACATATATCCACTGAGGTCAGTCACAGCTGGGAGTGGGCTGCCACATTTAGGTGTCATTCATTGGACTGTGTAAAAAACAAATGATTATGGGGTGAGTTTTTCAGTGTAGTGTATAGAGAATTCAGCATCTGCTCGTTGTTTCCATAACAGACTCCTATATATAACCAGTTCTGATGGTATAACAAATATTAAAATAGAGAAGAAAAAAAATACTAATGTACATCTTTTGAAAGCATCAGGAAGAGTAGGGAGAAATCAGCTTCAGCTGACTGGGACTGGGAGGTCCCACAAGTGCTGTTCCATGGCAGCGAATCTCTCATCAGCAGTGTGCGATGGACAGACATAACTTTGGAGTGTGTGGATTTGTTGTCTTGTTTGCCTGTGACAGATAAAGGATCCATCCGCAGCTTGAAGACAGGTGTTGGCGAGCTGCTTGGGGAAACCAGGTTCTGGCACGGAAAAGACTATTGCAACTTTGTCTTTAAAGACTGGGTTCAACTTGACAAACCTTTTGCTGGTAAGTGCCTTTGCACCTTGGAAATTATTACATTCTCCCAAACCCTCTTTTGCATCTTTTCAGCCTCAAACCATTTTTTTTTCCTCTTACTGAGACAGAGGTGTAATGAGGCAATTTTGATTTGGTTGCTAGGAGGAAGCAGCAAAACTGTCTTTGAGAGGTTTTAGGGCCAATTATGCTGTTACGGTCCATGGACTTGGACTGCAGGCGATTGCATGACAAGTATTCTGCACAGCCCTCAGTGCTGTGTCCCAGAAGCTTCTGTTTGAGGGAGCATGCCGTGCTTTTCCACATTCATGTCTTTTTTTCTGAGAAGGCCTAAACATGCTTTCCTGTCCTGTAGACTTCATTGACAGATACACCACCCCGAGGATGCCTTGGCATGACATCTCCTCCGTGGTACACGGCAAAGCAGCACGGGATGTTGCCCGACACTTCATCCAGCGCTGGAACTTCACCAAGGTGGGGTGTGAGCATCACTGCTGGGGACACAGAAATGAATGCAGCCCCTGCCTCATCCACGTGCCCTCCACAGGCATGCATTTTAATTTTTAATGTTATCCTGCTGTGTTGCAGTGTCTTCAAGTTGCTTTTGCTTTCTTTTTTCCACGGGTAGATTATGAAGCCCAAATACCGATCCCTGTCCTACCCATTCCTGCTGCCGAAATCTCAGCAAACTGCTAATGAGTTGAAGTATCAGGTGCCCGAGGCTGTTCATGCCACAGTCCAGGTGGGTGCTAATGGCCTGCTCACGTTCTCCTAAGAGAGCTTGTTTTGCATCTTTCCAGCAGGAAATGTCAATGCCTGACAGACCCTCTGCAGAACTTGAAATCACAAAATTACACAGCATAGGTGATCATGTCCTAAATTACAATAAAATAACGCAACTCCTTCAGTAGAAATGCATTAATTTATACCTCCACCTTTGAGGCAAGAGGACCAAGCTGTAAGCAGTACCCAAGTTGTGGGAACACCATGACTTTGTATGGCTGTGTAATTTGCTATTTTGTTTTCTGCTGCTGTTCTAATGCCTAGCAGTTATATTTTATGTTTTGGGAAGGCCTGACGGGTTGAGATTGCCCACTGAATATTTATCTCAAGTCTTAGAGCAGTCTAACCAGGCCCTCAATGCCTCACTCGAACATTTGGTGGTCATCTAGAGCCCAGCATTAAGTGGAATCTCAGAGATGTTGCATTGAACTTCATCTGCATTTTATTATGCAGCCCCTCAGCGCTGTGGGTCCTCTGCAGTTCTGCACAGTCAGCCCACAGTCTCATTTGCGACAATCATCCTCACAGTCATAATTTCAGAGATGCCTATATTTGAAAACCCAGCTAGCTAGACTGGGTGCATATATTGAATACTACTGTTACCCAGCAGACACATCGACTTGTTGAAGAATATAGTCAAAAGAGTTATGCTGAAGCAGCAAAACAATTGTATGTCTCTGTGGATGAAAGATGTACAAAATAAGAGCAATTAAACCAAAACCAGGCAAGAGCATGTCTTTTCTCTTTGTAAGAAGTGGTCTACCCAGATATCAGCAACACTTGGGGAAGCTTGGTGTAATAAGATGCATTTTTCTGGGTTTGTGGGCTGCCAAGGCATTGTCTGCTCCAACCCGCATAATGTGAGGGATGGCCAGCACAGGGATCTTGTCATGGATCTTGGGTGTGTTACACCAGCCTCCGAAACAATGCTTGTTGAAACAGCTTGTTGAAAAATAGTCTCACTTCAGGCATCATGGTGCTTCCCTGTGGCTGTAAATACCTCCCCAGCTGAGACTGTGACTCCAGCTTTTTGGGAAACTTTGTTCTCATGAATGTGAGGAGGCTTGTGTCCCCTGAGCATGCTCTAACCACAGCGTAAGCCTCAGCTTCTAAACAGTGGGGTTTGCTGTAGCAAAAAGTTAGGATCTACTGATTAAGAACTGGAAGCAGTTCCCTAAGGAGAAGCTGAACTGAGCACCGTCTAGGTCCAGCTTTCCTTTAGTCCATACTGCAGAGCTGCTGACTCAGGGTATCAGCCTGTGGAAAAGGAGGATGAAACTCAGTGACGGTTAAATGCTGCATACACCAATGCTGAGTGGTGGGTGAGTTGTTGAAAACTAGCCTTGTCACAACATTGCTGGGGCATTGCAAATAACTGATACGTTCCTGGAAATGAGGGGCTGTTTCAGTGATGCCATAAACAGCAAAAAAGAGAGCAAGTTTGTCTTGTAAATTATTCACTTGAAACTGCCTTGCTCATTTCTAATTTATGTCAAATTGCAACTTTGAGAGACTTGTCAGGGTAACCCAGCCCTGCTTAGAGACAAATAAATAAAGCCATATGATATTAGCCTGAAAACATGTTGCCCTGCAATGTGCCAGCCTTCCCCGTATGAGGGAAGACAGTGAGGAAGAGCATTTGCAGCACCAAGCATGGTGGAAGTGGCAAGGGTGGCTCCTCTGTCTAGGCTGGTGCACCCTGCTTGAGCTACAGGTTCCTTGACACTGGATACAGGTTCCTCGACCCTGGGCTGCTTGCTTATGATTTCTGGATGATCTCCTGAAGCTCTGAGCCATGGTTTTGCATGCACATACTGTAATGTTGGCAGTCTTCTCCATAACGTTCACACTGGCCTGGTTTCCATCGGTCCTCAGATGACAAAAGTGCCCTGGAGCATCCCTGTAGTCCCTGCTACGGGTCAGTGAGTGGCTCAAGCTCTTCTCCTGATGAGGGTTTCAAATTTGGCTGCTGCAGAAGATGGTGAGAGGGAAAGACTGGATCTACACACACATATCCCTTCTCTTGGTTCACCTTTTTCTGGAGCTCCTGGGGTGTGCATCAGGGTGTCCCTGCGCATCTTCTCCTTTCCTGCAGTCACAGGAGTATCAGCCTCTTGCCTGTCCGATATATTAGTTTTGGGTCAGAGGGCTGCTCGTGCTCATGTCTCCTTCCAGTGGTACAGTCCAGCGCAGAAATCAGAAATACCCTAAAACCTTTCACTAACCTTTTATCCAGAAAAACTAGAGCAATATTATTGTTGATATTGAATCCCTTGGCTGGCCAACAGCCATGCCCATGTTATTCCCATTTTGGTGTTGTGTAGGGACTTTAGAGGTAGAATTTACTGTCCTGAAGCAAAATCCAGCATCCAGTGCCTGTCCCTGGCTGTGGGGTGATTGAAGAAAAGTCTGGCTGCTGTTTTTCTTGTTTCTGAGCCTGTTGGGAATCTGTCTTCAATTGTGGGAAGGGAAAACACAAAGTATCTGTGGAGATTGCAACATTGCTGCAATGACCGAGCCACTGACTTGTCAGCAACACATTTTGACCTCATTGAACCATCTGGGTTTGCTCTCCTTTGTCAGACGAGAAGAGCAGGAAAGCGTTTTCAGGTGGGTGAGGACCACAGGAGCGGCCCTGACAAGGGCAGGGAGGATGAGTGCAGTGTGCATGGGAAACAATGTGGAGGTACAGGCTGGGAAGAAGGAAGGGAGCCTGGCAGCTCCATGTGTTAGTCAGACATGGTCTCTTACCCTCTTTCCTTTGAACTTCTGGGCTTTGCTCGCAATAGCAATGTGATTGCACATTGATTTTTTGCAAGAGTCAAATGGCTAAAGGCAGTGTCAGGCTTTTTCCATTTATCTCCATTCCAGGGTTTGTGATTATTGGCCAAAGCCAGCACTGCAAAAGATGTGATGTGAGGCAATATCCAGTTCCTGATGCAAATGCAATGAAAATTTAATGCTCTGGCAGTGGCTAATGCTCTTACCTCTTTGAAGTCTGCCTGAGAGCTTGCACTGTTCAGGAGTTATGCACTAGCCCACAGCAAACATCAAAATTGTTACTGTTGTATCAGTAAAAGAAGTTAAAGGGATGACAAACTTGGTAAAGCTTTCCACAGAGGTATTGAGGGGCCTAAAGGAGAGGAGAGGAAGGAGCACGGAGACACTATCTGTTGTACCTGGTGTTAAGATGTTTCGGTGATGCTGAGCCAGCTTTTTAGGACAAGCCACAGCACATGGTTGTGGGGTGATGGTCCTGTAAGAGAAGGCAGCCTGGTGTGAAGAGCAGCTGGGGTGCTGATGTGTGGAAGGATGAAGAGGAAGGCAGGGAAGGGCAGGTGGATGATGCGCTGGGAAGCCATAGTGCTGGAAAAGGGTGGTCCTGAGTGATAGTCCTGTTGCATCAGGTGGCATCCCTGGTTTAGAATAAACTTGTCTCCTCACAGTAAAGTTGTCTTTCAAAGCAAGGGGCTTTGGTGTTATCAAGGTCCCAATTCAGAAAAGTACGTTTATTCCTCATCCACAGCAGTTTCAGCTCTTGCTGCAGTAAATGAGGGTGTGGAAGTTACTTTGTTCAGTGCAGGGCTCAGCAGCTTATCTTAAAAAAAGAGAAGCAGCTCTTTGGAGCGTGGACAAAGTTAACTAGCAAAAAAGATTAAATATCAGTACTTTGTACCCTAGGAAGCTTTCTGAAGCACAATTCCAGACTGCATTTGTTGGAGGTACCCAGCCCACAGAGACATGCTTCATGGCCCCTGGTTTTCACTGCAGCAGGAGAAGAGGCAAGGAGGAGGCAGCTGCTCATTGCCAGCTGTGCTGGAGAAGGTGGAAGGACTGCAAGCTCCTACCCATGCTGCCCCCTGAGCTGTGTGTATAGAAGAATTAGACTGCTCTTTACCCAGAAAAGCTGTTTTTCTGTCCTTATTAATGCACACAGTGGAATTCTGTTCAGGAGCTCTGTCTGCTGTGGTGTTCGGTGGGGTTTCAGCAGTGCCCAGCTTGAGGTGTGTAGGAGAATGCAGCTTTGGCTTTGCAAACCAAATGAGTGATTAAAACCACACAGGCATGAGCCGCATCACCTTGCATATGTCTCTGCAAGCAAACGGCAGCTGTTGGGGACCAGTAGAGGCTGTGAAGGCCCTTGTGTTCAGGCTGGCTCCCTCCCTCGAGCATCTGTGACCCTGATGCTCAGTCTGGGAGGCTGCAGTGTGCACCCTTCTCTTGGCCAAGAGAGCAGCTAAATGGCAAGAGTTGCAGGATCTGTTTTTCAGTGATCTGTGGGAGAAAGCTCCTTCTGTCCAGTTAAAGGAATTGGCTCAAGAGTTGTGTGGTACTTAACAGCACTGCCCCCCAGTGCCTCCTCCGCAGATGCTCTGAAGACAAGAAGATTGGTTTGGTCCAGGCATACAGTACCTGGACCAAAGGGCCAAATCCTTATCTATTGGTACACTACTGGTGGTGACAATATGGCAGCAGAGTTCAGGGTGAGGGTGTTAAGGGGACAGGGAGAATAACATGGAGCCAAGCAGAAGCTGGACACAGAGAATTAAAAGAAATCCATGGGAGGAATTTCCAGGGAAAAATGTTGAGTCCTGAAAGAGACAGGGATTTTGCACGTACTGACACATGCGTTTCACAGATCCTCTCAGCCTTTGGATCTTGTCCTGTGTGTGACTGGCCCTGAGTGCTGATATAATGGTTGTAGAAAGCTATTTTTAAGGCTAATGTTTCAATATTTTTGTCTTGAGAATGTTTAAAGACATACACTAATAATGAGTAATAGTTTCCCTGAGCATGTGCTCTGCCTCACTTAATGAAGAACTACATTTCCATTTAGGAAAATGTCACTCAGGGCATAGTGCGGTTGCTTCTTGACTCGAAGCGCAGGAGAGGCAGATGCTGTGGCATCTCTGGCTGTTGGGGATGGGAAGTTGTCTGCTGTGGGGCTTGCTCAGTCTGGCTGAGAGCATGAACAAAGATTCTTTCTCATATAAGTTTGGCTCTCTTGCACAAGAACTGCAGGAAGCGCGGGAGAATGTGCCCTGGGGATCATGCAGTATCTGCTTGGAAAGGGGACTTACAGTGAAAATTAATGGTTAAGTGTGAGCAGCCAAACTGCTATGAATTTTTAAAGTTGTATCATCACAAATGGGATGGCTTATGCAAGAATTTGGCAGGAGTAGTAAGTGACCTCTAGTGCTCAGGGCAAAGACACATCCTGCTTTATCAGACTGTGTAATGGTGTAGCCTGTTTGTGGGAAAAAGACATTGCCCCAGCTGGATGCTGGCTTTAAAAAAAGCTGGACAGGAGATCACTGTTTGGATGTGCACACCTAAAGCTTCGAAATGTAGTTGTTTTAAAAGCAGTCTGTCATAAGACCTTAAGCAAGAGCAGAACGTCTGTGCTGCTTCTGTTTCATCTAGAGCTGCCCGGGTGGGACAGCAGTAACACAGCAATGGGACATCACAACATTATTAAGCATTAATACTATTTTTGAGCAGCTTTTCTCCTTATTACAAATGCAGTGTAAATGGGAACTGTTGTACATATTACCTTACTAGTGAAATCCTGAGAGGCAAATGGTACAAGGGAAGAGCATTGCCTCTTAAAAAATTCAGTTGCAATGCTATGTTGTCCTGGGTGGGACAGAGATGAAGGTGTTCATCTCTTGCTTTCCAGGTGATCCGTTCTGCTGCTGACTGGTCGGCTGGCATTAAATACCACGAGGAGTCCATCCACAATGCCTACATCAGCGTGATAGAAAACAGCAAGCACTACATATATATAGAAGTGAGTGGCAAGGAAGAAAAGCAGGAGGGTCCTGGTGCTCTGGGCATGGCTTGCAGCCATCGGGAGGGTAATGCTACTTCTTGAGGTCTGGTCTTAATTTTTTATGAATTTTGATGCACATGGATATTAATACAGCATCTGCTCTGAATTTTTTGAGCTGTTTCCATTAACTTCAGTGGTCTTTGAACCAGGCTGATGGATATGTACCCTGGCAGCCTTCTGACCTTAAGGTGAAAATAGTAGACGTCTCTTTTATAAGCCTGTTTGTGAAACTGCCAACAACTTTCATGGCCTGTGCAATAGTCTGTGCCCTCCGTGGCTTTGCAGTGTCCCCTGTTCATGCCTAAACATCTCACTCACAGAGCTGATCTTGCATCTGTACAGCTTTGAGCAGAAGGAATCTCCTGTGTTGGAGTGACTCTCAGAGCTGGCTGAATGGAGATGCTTATTCTCCTCTTTTTCTCTGTCTTTTCCTCCACCCCGCAGCCTCTTATTTGGTTGCTTGTTACATGAATTTTCTAAGGAGTGTGATTAATAAGGACTAATTAATTCCCTAAGTGAGCACAGACACACATCGTTTAATGATAATTTTTAAAACGCATCCACTGAAGTGGCACACAAACCAGCTCTCTTTTGTGGCTCTTGGTCTGAAATAAAGCATGCAAATATCTTTTTGTTCCTCACTGACAGTGTCTGACAGTAACTTTGCTTGCTTTTCCTGCAGAACCAGTTTTTTATTAGCTGTGCCGATGACAAAGTTGTCTGGAACAAGATCGGCGATGCGATTGCACAGAGGATTCTTAAAGCTCACAGGTAACCTGTTCTTAACAAGGCAATGGAAGTCTTCCAGGTGCATTTATGTGGTGTGGTGTAAAATAATATCTTAATGAACATAACTATACAATAGCTTTCCCGGAGCAGAACCAATGTGGTCCAACATCTGCTTGCATTTGCGGCAATGAGACTTTTGTGGTTTCTTTGCATCCACAAAGTGATTTTTCTGGACTTACTGTGGTGCAAGTGCATTTTCAACTATGGAGCATGTTTAAAAGCAAGTCCTTTATACTCTAGTTCAGAGACACCTTTGCTTCATAACCAACCAATCTTGAACTCTGTGTGTGTGGTAAGGCAAGTTAATGGATAAGAAGATTGAACTAGGATTTGTGGTTTATTCAAATTATCTGTAGAGAGAATTGGCTTCAGACAGAGGAAGCAAACACGTTTGAAGGATTTGACTGTGGGGTTCAGCTATTGTTTGAACAACTTTTTCTGGTAAGTGCTGGAGGGTATTTACAACCCCCATTGCAAGGGAACCATCGTTTGTTCCTGGATGGATCAGATCCAAGCCATGTTCTAGATACTCCTTTTACTTCAGCACACTTAACCCCTTGTTAACATTACTATCTCAGGTACCTGTTAATTATTAATTAATAATTAATGAAATATAAAAAATAATTTATTTTAATAAAGCTTGTTTTTGTTTTCATCCTGTACAGCCTTGTGTAAGGTTGCTCTTTAAGGTACATAGATGTCATAGTCTAAACCTGTATCCTGGCCTTGCTGGGCTTGTACACAGAAAACTTTCTAAACTTCTTTCATCTCTCATGTGCTTTTTCACCATGCATGGAGACATTTCTTGAAACTATTGTTTTTTCCATATTGCAATTGTCCAGAGCTATGCAGGGAATGCTTTCCCAGAGGTATTATCTCCAAAGTCACAGAAATTTCTGTCTCTTTGACACTTGAGTTTGGATATTCCCACTTGGGTAGAGGTAGCTAACCCAAGACAAACAGCCACCAGGGAACAGGCAGAATCTGCAAGGCCACAGAAGCTGCCATGAGCCAGGCTTTGTTCAGAGGCACTGCGGAAAGAGGAGCACTATTCAAACTGGGAGAGCATGGGTGTTATCTGCTATGCCATTAACAACAGGGCAGAGTAACAGGGTGGAGTTGCTGGCAATCTGAGCTGCAGGGCATAGCCCAAATAATTGATATTAGCTAAGGATTAAAAGATGGGGTGGATATTCTTACACAGGGTAGATCAGGAGCGGTACCAGTGCTGCTGGAAATGGTGTTGTGGATGTTTGCATTGCAACTTCGAGGCTCACAGGCAGCCAGATACAGCATCTCTGTGCTGGTTGGTGTCCCCCTGGAATGCCACTCTGGACTGCCTTTCGTGCCTTTGGGAACTCATGCTATGGGCCCTTTGTATCTGTTGCCTGATTCTAACAATTCTACTGAGGTAGCAGCAAAATCTCCAGGGAATCTGTTAAGATTTTCCTGTTATCTAAAGTTTATGTAGTTGGTGTCTTTCTGTCCAGATATTGAAAAGTCTGGCACAAAAGGGAGTCACACAAATTCTTCAGTGACCCATTTTCAGATGTGATGCTCATATCTGTATTACTCCAATTTTATGCCAATATTGTGCCAGCTTAATGTTGGTGATCTCACTAAATATAAGGTTCAAATTCTGGGTGCTCCAGAGTGCTTGGCATTGCCTAAGATTAAAAGTAAACTCGGACATAAGTGGTTTGCATCAAAATGCTCATGTTCCAGCTGCCCTGAGAAAACAGGGTAAGTAGCACACAGATGTTTAATTGTAAATTAAGCTCTTTAGTAAAGCTTGTATACTTCTCACTCTTCTGGACAACATATTTGCTACTGATGTAACTAATAATGTTCTTTTCTTGGTTGCCTCTTTTTTTGTTTTTGTGTGTTTTTTTTCCATGGGTGGCTCTAGCTAGTTCAGTAAACCCTGGGCTTTGGACAAACAAGCTGCTTTTTGAGGAGTGCTTTTGTTGGTAGATCTTTTTCATGATACAAACAGACTTCATTTCAAAGTCTCTTGTTGTATACGGTTAAGACCTCATTAGTTGTTCCTGAGGTCAGCTGACAAATTGAGGCTAGTTTACAGTGCATCGTGCAGTATAAGGAAGGGCTGGTTGAAATAAAAGAAACACAAGACCTCGCTGTCTCCCTCTCAGCTCAAAGGAGACCCCAGTGCTTCATGATTTTCGTGCCCTTAAATTCACAGGCACGACTTGCCCGAGGAAGCTATAGTTTTAACAAAAGCTGCGAACTGGCTTATCTTCAGTCTGCTGCTGGAATGGTTTTGTCCTGGTTAAACTGTGTTTGCCATCTAGTGGCAGCATCCTGCAATGGAGCATCCTCCTCCGGTGCACAGGGCAGGGGATTGCCAGTACCCCAGGGCGCCTGGAAAGCGCTGGCACAGCAAATGCGTCTAGCTTTTGACACCAAAGAAAACCCAAAGGTGGGCTTTAAGAAAAGCCCCAAGCAGTGCCACAATTGCAGCTTTTGGTCTGAATCAGATCGTGGTTATAGAGTACGGCTTAGGCTGGGGGAACTCTGGGAATGAGTTTTGTGAGTTGTGATGTATCAGTGATATACTTGCTTTCCTTGAGTGATAAATGTTTTGCTTGTGCCCTGAGATTTTTCCAGCCTTTGTGATGTTTCTGGCTTCTAAAAACCAGGATGAAGTGAGAACATCATGTTAGATTTTGGTTTTCTGCCTGTGATAGCTTTGTAATCTTAGGCAGTTGTGCACACTAGTCTCCAGCAGTATTGGCGTGACTGGACTATCGGGGTGCTCAAATGAACTTTTATAGTGGCAGACACAATCTGCAAAACAATTACCATGACCTTGAACTTTGGTGAAAATGTGTTTCTTTTCCTTTAGCTTCTTTTGCTATCTGCTTCTCCTCCTGGCGGCCTGAACACTCACTGAAGTACTGCTGACAGGTGAAGAAGATATGTAACTGGAAATACACTTTGTACTTTTTGCTCTCTTAAAATTTGCGTAGTAGCTGTGGATGAAAACCAAGTTGGTTAGTGCAAGGAAAGTGAAAACGGGAGGCCTCCACCTTGCAGGAAGCTGTAATATTTGCAGGCTAATATTCTGCCATACTATCTTTTCAGGGAAAACAAGCGTTTCCGAGTATACGTGGTGATCCCGTTGCTGCCTGGGTTTGAAGGAGACATCTCGACTGGTGGTGGGAGTGCGCTGCAGGCCATAATGCACTTCAACTACAGGTACTGCAGGCAGCCCTGCTGCAGGCAGGCTGTCAGAGACCTCCCTGGTCACCTCTGCTGGCTGCGGGTGGTGCCCAAGGCTCCAGCTGCCGTCCGCGCGGCATCACAGTAGATGCTATCCCCATGTACACAGTGTTTTCTGTGTAGCTTTCACTTAGTACTTATAGCTCATGTATTTGCCAGCCTCAGGGTTTGCATCAGGAGGTGAGGCAATGCTAGCTGAGTGGGGAAGTGCAGTGGGTAAAGCCTAGTGCTTTCTGCAGGCAAACACCCTCACAGATCTGGGGAAATCCCACTCTGCTTTGGCACGATAGGTTCCCCAATCTTTTACACAAACCCACCAATTTCTGACTCTCAGTTACTGCCCATGTGCAGCATAACACTTTCATTTTAGCTCATCAGACCAGGACCTCTTGACCTCTGAGCTCTTTACCCTCCCACTCTACAGTCGTGCTCTCCTGTAGGCACTTCCCATGGTGCCTTATGGCAGCATCCCCATCACCACTGGAGTCAGGATGGAACTTGCAGCCCTGTAGGTTCCTTAGCCAGGCTTTGTCTCCAAACCTGCCTTTTTGGCCAATACTTTGCCTGGCTCTGCTAGCAACAGCATATTCCCCAATGTGATCCCCCTGCTCCAGCATGGATGTGTCTGAGGGACACGTGCAACCTTAGTTGCAAGTCTCATGGGAAGTAATGAGACACAGTGGTGCCACGTAGCCCTCTGCTAGAAATGGGCTGTAGAGAAAGGCAAAATGGTCCAAGACAAGATGGTTTTACTGGAAAGCTGCTGTGTTATGGTATGTCTGTGGAGACAGAAAAAATCTTCTTTGTCTGCTGGTCTGCAGGGATCATACTGCACATCCAGAAGGATGAGTGGGATAGGAGACACAAGCAGAAGGAAAGCAGCATGTCTCTCTAATTAGGCCCTTTTGCCTGAGCTTTCTTCTGCAAGGGCAACCATAGGTCTTGAGAAATTGCCCATGGGTTGGGCTCTTTTGGATGAGATGCAGGCTATGGCTTTTCCAGCCCAGCCGTAATCATGCAAACTGCCTGACCTGGTGTTCTGCACATGTTATTTTCTTAATGCGATTTCACATCCAGACCTGTGGCACAGACAGTAGCAGTCCTGGTTGTAAGGCGTTTATCATCATTGAGGTGTGCTCTAGAAAGCAAAAATGCTCCTCAGCTCCTGTGCAGATTGGTACAAGCTCTTTTAGGAAATGAGCAGTCCATGACATATCAACAGTCATTCGGAGGAAATGTGTGCTCTGGAAGCACCGTGTTTCTTCTGCTTGCACAGGGTATTTAAGAGGCATCTGTGTTTGTGATTTACCTCGCCTGGTTCTGCTTCAGCATATGCTGTTGCCTTGAGTCACGGTGGTGCTGACGGCTGCCTATCTTCTTTCCAGGACCATGTGCCGAGGAGAAAACTCAATCCTGGGCCAGTTGAAGACAGAGGGTAAGAGCTTTATTTTTCTCCTCTATGTTTTTTAGTCTTGGGATGCTGCTGTTCAATGGCTCCTTCTATGACACATAAATCAGATTCTCCAGCGTCTTATTAACATGGTTTGCTGTGACTGGGGCATCTCGCAGCATCATGCGCTATGGGCTCATGGGGCTGGTGAATGACCTCCTCCTCTGCTGTTATCCCATGGCAAGGTCTTTCGGAACATGCGAGCTGTGGCCAGTTGTCAGACTTCATGCTTGGATGCAGCCCTGATCTGGAGGAGGGGAGGACCCCAGGGAGAAGACAGCAGAGGTTGCAGCTGCTCAGGATCATGTTGTTTGAAAAATGTCCTGGGGACACGCTTTTGGGAGCGACAAGCCTTCAGCCTCCCCTGTGAATCCCACCCTGCGTTTGTTTCTGGCAGTTATCAAACACGAAGAGGAAAAACCTGCCTAAGCAGGATGTTGTTTCTGAGCTGCTTCCTTGCCATGAGGCTGCCAGCTTGAAATCAGAGCACCATGAAAACCAGCATGTCACAAAGACCAGGGGTGTACATAATGCCTCATTCCTTCTGTATCTTTGCATAAACCTGAACCGCAGACAAGTACATTAGGACATATTTCCATACTGTGCATGGACAAAACACCTGCTTCCAGCTCCCTTTCTGCAGGATTTGCAGAAGAGCAGTCGCATGGTCCAGTTATTTTAAGACATTTGGATCAATTGTGAGGACTTGGCATGCTACACAAGGGAGATCGGGGTCATTTCTTGCCATAGTGGAAGTATGCAAGCAGGCAGTGGATCAGAGCAGCGCAGGAAGCCCACAGGCAGCTTGTAAAGTCTATTTATGAACTAATTTCCATTATCTGTTTCTTATTTATTTTAAGTCAAAAGTGAATTGTTATATGGGTCTTTACATAAAGGGTCTTTTATCTTTTTTCTCTTTTCCACCTTCCTCATCCCTCATCTTGTTTAATTTTCAGTTGGAGATAAGTGGATAAACTACATATCGTTCTGTGGACTTCGAACATATGCCGAGTTGGAAGGAAAACTAGTCACAGAGCTCATCTATGTTCACAGCAAACTGCTTATTGCTGATGACAACACAGTTATAATTGGTGAGCAGGGGGCCTGTGGGAGGGGTTTGGACCACTTGATTATATCTGCATTAGACCCTTCGTTTCTCTGCCCCATAATCAGTGTAGGCTGTGGTGCTGTGTGCTTTTCTATGCTGTGATTTCTTTCTTGTGAAATATTTTGTTGTTAAAAAAACCCACCCAAAAACCAGATGCATAAGTTCATCAGGAAGGTAGGTAGGAGGGAGGAAAGGATCTGGGGGACTGTCATTTCATTTGTTTTTCTAAAATGGTTTTGAATCTCAGTGTAACAGTGAAGAGAATCCCAGTGCAGGGAATATTGTCCATCTGTCTTGTATCAAACTCTGCTCTAACAGGAAGACTTGTGAGACTTGTCATCTGTTCCTTAAAGAACAGAATGTGCCGTAAAACTTGGAAGCTTTGGACAACATGTGTCATTTATCAGCTCCATTTCCTAAGAATGGGGAAATGTGTTATAACAAGTAATAGATAACATTTCATCCATTTTCTTTTTTTTTACCATATTTATTATGAGACCATGCAGCAAAGACAAGAGACTTCAGGCTCAGAGCTCTATATCACAGCAGAAAAGCAGGTTTTTGGCCTGTTCCTTTGAAGAAACCTTTTTTGATCTGTTGTATCAGCAACAGGAACTTTGCCAAAGAATAACTTACTACCAGATTTTGTAGGACTGGGAATACTTCCTTCCTTCAATGCAGCAGTTCAGCTGTAGTCTCGGATGACCTGTGGTTAGGTTTGCTCCTCTGTTGTTGCCCTCTGTGGGGTCAGATCTCATCTCCAGTACACAGAGCAGCTCAGAAGTGGTTTCAGTGTTACAGCAGGAGCAGTGACTTTGCCACTGTGATCTGGGAGGGGTGGCTGAGACAGCTCTTTATTTCTGTTTTCTGTACCTATAAGCCCGAGGCTGGATTTTTATGCAGCATTTGCATCTGTGCCAGCTGATGAGAAGATGGGGAGGCAGTGTCATCCCTTTTCCACTCATGAGAGACCGTACATGGAAATAAAATGCTAATGGGGCCACTGTGCAGGAGAGAGAGGCTCAGCTCATTTTTCCTCTGAGAGGTGTTAGGTCCCCTTGAGTCAGTTCAGTCACTGGGAAGGCTAAATGGCTACCTAGTGCCTGAGGGTCTCTTATGGAGTTGGGGGCTGTTTGGTCATTTCTGTGCGTTAATGACCTGATGACTGCTATTGCTGGCTGCGTCTTGTGGTTCCTTTGGGGCCAGCAAGTGCTGTGGTGTCCCCAGCCCTTTCTTTCTGATGGCTGCATGGGACAGAGAAACTGGATTGGGTATAAAGCCTCACCTGTTCTCGAGCAATGCTGCGGGTGTCCGGTCCTGCAAGGGGTGCTCTCAGCACTGTGCAGAGTCAGGGCTGGAGCTGCCGTGCGGGGCCAAGTGTGTACTAACCTTTGCATGAGCATGGTGATGCATTTTGGAGAGGGACTCTCCCCAAAAGGCACGGCCAGAGCCATGCAGTAGAAATGCAACAGAACAAATGTCTGCTGCCCTCCAGCAGCATTGGGGATAGAAGTGGTTGTTTCCCAAGGTGTGAGCCAGGAATTATGCACAGGACACCCATGGGTCCCACCACTGGAGAAGGTGGCCCTTTTGCAACCCTCTGGAAAGCACACCTCTACTTCCTGGCATTTGGGTCTTGCACAGCATGCGATAGCAAGCACAGGGCAAGGAGTAGAGAAGAAACATCTCCTGTAGTGTGAAGGTCTCACAGAGTCCTGAGGTCTGCTGCTGCCTTGCTGCATCAGCAGGGATGGTGCCTGAGCTCTTGTGTCTGCAGACACAAAGTGTGGTCCTGGCAGGACAGGAGGCTGCCTTTGCAGGTATGCAGCCCACAGCAAGGAGACGACCTTCACAAACGCAAATGAAAAGCTTCCTTTCTTTACACTACTAAGGATGAGAGCAGGTTTATCCATGAAGCCCATCCTGTGTCAGGTAACCTGGTACCCAAACCAAATGCAGTTAAGCCCTTTGAAAGCTGTGGCATCCTTCAGCAAAAGTATCTGGGAGGTTTCAGAGAGAGTAAACTTAAAAACGATGGCCTGAGCTTGACTATGATTTAACCTTCTTTCAAACCTGGAGCATTTGAAGCCTGCAAAAATTAGTTGGAGGTTTTTCCCCTTCCCCAAATCCTGGCCCTCAGGGTCTGTGTTGCCATAAGGAAGGCCTCTGGTCAGGGTTTTACCTAGTGAAACCATAGATGGTTCCCCATCGAGATGAGAGATGCAGAGGGTGGTGATGGAGGGTGTGCAGGAGCATCCCATGCAGCCGTGGTGCATTACAGGTGCTTCATTCTCCCTCTTGCCAGGCTCTGCCAACATCAATGACCGCAGCATGCTGGGAAAGAGGGACAGCGAGATGGCCATCATCGTGCAGGACACTGAGACCGTCCCCTCTGTGATGGATGGGGAAGACTACAGCGCTGGGAAGTTTGCCCAGTCCCTCCGGCTGCGGTGCTTCAGGTGGGGTGCACAGGGCTGGCAGTGAGCAGGATGCAGGCAGGGCTTGCTCAGGCTTTCACCTGCCAGCAGCCTTTCAGACAAAAAGAATTGCTGCCTGCTCAGGTTTAGCATTGCCTGCCCTGGATTTAGCCCGGTCTTCTGCTGCTGTTTCACTGGTGTTTCTTTTTTCCCTTCTCCCTCTCCATTTCCCATCTGGACAACTATTGCATAGGCAAAAAAAACTAGCAAATTGAGCAGCATTACAGCTGACAGATGATTGCAGGGGACAGGAACAGGAGGGTGCTGGGAGCACACAGGGTTTAGCAAGTCCCAAGGAAATTTTTCGTCTCCTAGCATTTCTCTAGAGGGGAGTACCCAGTGCTTGAGCTTCCATGAGCATCAATCGCTTTGTCTTCTCAGGGTTGTCCTCGGCGGCTCCGATCTCAGTCCGGAACACCAGGATCCTGTTTGTGACAAATTTTTCAAGGAGGTGTGGATTTCTACAGCAGCTCGCAATGCCACCATCTTTGATAAGGTGAGGAACGGAACATGATGCCTTTCCCTTTTCTGCTTCCCGTGCAGCGGCAGCAGACGCCAATGGGAGAAGCAGCACAGGGAGGGCAAGTGCAGCAGCTCCAACTCCTGGGGTGGGACCTTCAGAGATGCTTTCAAGGAATAAGTAGTGTCAGATGCAAGAGCTGTGAACAAGACACTGGAGTTTCTGCATCCTCAAAATGTGGCAGCAGCCCAAGAAGGCAGCAGTTCTGATTTCTCCTTTTATTTATATCAGCAGTAGCTCCAGTGAGTGGCTGTGGTCTGCTTACTGCTTCTAGATGGCGTAACTGGAGTAGAAGCAAATTTTACTTCTGTTTTTTAATGAGCTTTTGCAGTGATAAGCAAAAGCCCTGGAGCTTCCCCTCTGCCTGCTCCAGCCATATCACAGATAGGCACATGCGTCTTTCCTCCGTGTTCTCTAGGCTCTTAATTAAGTCACTACCAGGGAATTTGTATTAGATGTTTTGGTCTTTCTCAGGAGCTCTGCATTGCAGTGTTTCCCCTGCACTGATGTGCCACTTTCTGTTTTGATCAGGTTTTTCGATGCCTTCCCAGTGACCAGGTGAATAATTTAACCCAGCTGCGTGATTTCATCAACAAGCCCAAATTAGCGAGTGATGATCCTGCGAAAGCAGCAGAAGAATTGAAAAAGATTCGTGGGTTTTTAGTACAATTCCCCTTTCGTTTTCTGGAGGAAGAGTACTTGCTTCCCTCTGTTGGAACAAAGGAGTCCATGGTACCCATGGAGGTTTGGACTTAAGAAGACTGCTTTATGTTTTAAACTCTGGTTCTCTAGAGACAAGTTGTTGAACAATACAGGATTTTGGAAAGCCTTTTATTGCTGAGAGAGGTGACAGATCTCCACCAAGCTAACGTGCCTTTCTTAAGGATTTTGGTGGAGGAACTCCAAGCAAGTCAACACTAGCAAAGGAGAGGAGCGGAAAGACTTAGAAATTATGGCAAATGAGAAGTTTAACCTCTGAAGGAGTTACTTCTTAAGGCATGTTCTGAGTGCCTAAAGGATGCAGGCCACTTCCTAGGACAAGAAACAAATCCAAGTTGCTGTTGTTACTACTGCCAGCTGTATACTGTGGTTGCATATGTACTGTGATCGTGCTGTGGCTGTGCAGGAATCATAGGCTGCATGTGCTTCTAAGGCTTTCGGGTATCTGCGCCTTGGCTTGCTGGAGTCCCCCATCTCACCCCTTTCATATGCCGTCAGAGCATGTCATACAGCTCTGGTGCTGTCAGGAAGTGCTGTTTGGTGCTGCCTTGGGCTGTCCTACCACTTGCAGGTGTTTCACTTCTTTAATGGAAGCGGACTAAGAATCTTGTATCAGAATCAGCATTTCAGTCTTTTCTACCCTTTGGGGGGAAAAACCCCAAATGTTTCTATCACAGCTAGAGCAATCAGCAGGCCTCACATGCAGTGCATGGCACTGCCTAGGTCTTGGCAAAAGGCAGCCTCGATGGAGCCAGAGGTGCTGGAAATCACCAGAGTTTGCTGGCCTTTGCAGACATGTAACACGTCAGTTTGTTGAGACTGGGTGTGAATGCTTTCTCCAAGAGAGGACCAAGGTTTAAACTCAAGCCTTAGATCATCTCTGGAGCTGAAAGAGAACGAGGCACTGCATGTAATGGGACAGAAACTCAAAACCCAGCATGGGCCGAGCAAATGCATTCATGCATTTAATTTGCAGTACATAGGTAGACTTTTCTTTCCATCCCTTTCTTCCCTTTTAAGGAAGAGGAAGGCCATTAAGCTGGAGCTGATGCCGTGCTCAAACTGAGCTGACATGTCGCTTCATAGGTGGGATGAATATAAGGGGGAAGGGAAGCAGTTAGCAATGCCTTCACTGTGGTCTACTTTGTTATTAGACCAGCCACAATCTTTGAGCTCAGCCATGCAGGATGTGTCTTCCTAAGCACAGGGAAAACTCAGCATGCCCAACCCTGCTTTCCATTTCTGTAAGACAATTTCCAAAGCTATTTTGCATCTCACTGTGCAGCAAAGCAGCAATTTCACTCAGCATCCTTAGGCAAAACACCACCACTCCTGGCTCAGGACCTCACGTGGTGGGTGCTGTCCTGGGTCTTTGCTCCATCTGCAGTGAGCCGTGTCTCCCAATTTCATGTCCATCTCCAACTGCAATCTCAGGAGAGGTGTTCCCTGGCAGTCAGCAGTGCCATGTCAAACACTAAGAGACTGGACTGTTAGAAATGCCTAGGAAGTGTTGTATCTGGAAAAGTGGGAGGCTGAGCTCCTCGGCTGCTATGGTGTATGGGGGAAACCCTTTGCTAGCTGCATTTAACCCTGTGCCCAACAATCCTTAGTCAAAAGACCAGATGAACTATTTACTTTAATTCACAAGCAAGTTTGGTTTTATCTTTCCTGCCTCTCAGTTGTACTCGTTTTTTAACTGGAAAAAATCACACCAGTCGCCTAGCTATTCCGGAAACATAGCTGGCACATTTTAGCTGATTGCCTTTGGTCTCTTCAGATGTGTAAATAGGAACCAGATAATTCTGTACCTACTGCATCACTCAAGTAAGTAACAACTCCAGACATTCTTCCAGCCCTTTCCTACAATTCCCACTGTTTTACACTTATGTTTTGTAGATACAGTTGCATATTACTCTCCTTTCTGGTTGGTTCATCTGTGCTCTGGCTAGCCTGATGGAAGTGCATGTGCAGCATTTTATGTGGTGATCTTTGGTCCAGGGGGTTGGTGCTTTTAGCTGGTACACTGTTAGCAGATAAGTAGGTTCCCTTGATTTTTGATTTTTCCCTTAAAAAAAATTGACATGGGGTCACCCCCTGCAGAACCAGAGCAATACGGTGCTCCAACCATTTGCAATCAAGAAAGATCAAAGTTGTCTTGTTATTTTACATCAGTGCAAGTTCAGAGCTTTCCTCTCCTGATATGTTTTTAGCTGTTTTAGTTTGAACAAAGCTGCTAACTTTAAACAATTACAGCCTGTCAAAGAATCATTGTAAGTCACACAGATCCGTATTCATAGTTGAAAAGGAAGCATTCAACCCTGCCACCCCTACATGTGAACCTTGAAGAAGTGCAAGACTCCTGTCATCTTCTAAGTGCTCTTATTGTCTCCATCCTCATATTAGCAAAGACTTTTGTCAGTGTTAAATTATCCTTACATTGTCTCTTAAAGTGGTAGGTAGCTAACTACTGAGGCTTCATAACTCCAGTGGCATTAAGTCCCCTTCTGCCAGGCTCCTTTGGGGTAAAAAACCACCCAGGTTCCGCAACACTCAGCCCACAGTGTGATGGATGCTGGTCCCAAGCAACACAGCAGAGCCATGGAGGAGAGGTTTAATTGGCTGATTATGCATGAAAAGGTGCTAATTAAGAAGGTCTTTTGTTATTAAAATAGCAGACAAGCCTCACATTGACTCTCTGTCTGGAAGGAGGTTTCCCTCGGTGGGAACAGAGGAGCTGTGCTGAACATCCATGTGTTGGTGCTAAATTCCAGATACCAGGAATTTAGTAATGTTCAAATGCTGACAAGGTGTGCAAGGCAGCCTTGGCACAGTGCAGAGAGCCTGGCATCCCCCAGGGCTCAAGGGGCCACTGAAGTCCCCCATGGATGTGGCACTGCTCACCTCAAACAGATGCTGGGGCTGGAGCCGTTTCCAGTGAAGGCACAACACTTGTTTGTGCACATAGGCTGTGCTGTGCAAAGCTGGCTCCTTGCATCCTGTCAGCTGGAGGTTTACTTCTTATATGAAGAAGCCTGTGAGATTGAGCACCTTGAGAGGGTTAATTTCTGCACCTAAACAATCACTACTACTTAGTCTGTAATACCAGTGTGGGTTTAATACCTTCAAGCTGGAGAGGATCGCTCGCAAATATACAGTACTGTAACAAGCAATGTGATTTCAAGCACTAGCAAACCCAGGAACATGAACTGTTTCTTGTGGCGTTTATTTGTTAGATCTATAGGAAATGAGAACTTCTGCCAGGCTCAGTCTTTATTTTGTAGTTCAACCTGAGCGGAGCACCTCCACCATAACCTCCTTTTAATTTATTCCTTAACACATGCCACTTTGAGAACTCATACTCTTTATTGTATCTTTTTAATAGTCTGATATTTTAAAATGTGTTTTGTTGTACAGGTGCTGGACTGGATAAATGCTCCACTGCAAAGTTAGTGGATGGTTTAAAAAACAAGGGATAAAATATCATCATATGTTAGAACTTCACTAGAAAATGATTTGTAGAAGAACTACTCCAGTGTTCCATGGCAGATACCAAGCGCTCAGCTCAGTTTCTGGTCTCTTGGTCTCAGTTTGTCGCTTGACTTGATGTGAGCTTTGCTAGATTAAACCCCGAATGCTCCATTTTCATTTCTTTTGAGGAGGTTTCAGAACATAATTTTGCAATCCTGGTGCTGTCCCTCGGGGGAGACCTCAGTGTAGGTTTTGCCTCACTGGGACCCTGATATTAATAATTTACAGTATCTTTTTTCCTTCAAGGAAACGACCATGTACAATCAAGCTCAGATGTGGTTTTCTATTTTTATTTCAATGTAACAAGTCTTTTGTGCATCGCATTTGTGGAACATTGAAATAAAAGTCTGAATGGTCCTTTAGGTTAATGCCGTCTCCTTCTCCTGACGAATGTAAAGACCCACATCCATGCAGGTCTAAACTGACACACGTCCATCAGCTGCAGAGCTGCTGCAGTGGTTTTCTGGCAGAAAAGACTTGGTCTGTAAGATGCAGTGGTGGCCAAGGTGAGGAAAGCAAGTGGGCTCCCAACCAGGTACAGGAGCAGAGGTTGGCCCACAAGATGGGAATACGCTCACATTTTGTGGCTTGAAACCAGCAATCCCTTCTGCGCAGCTGAGGTACTGCTGGAAGCAGGAGCTTTGCGGAATCGAGCCTTAAACCAGGAGTGTAATGCCATAGCAGTGAATCAAGTTAAGCATGCAAAACTAAGGTATATCAAAGTGGAACAGACCCACAGACTATCCATCGACCACTGAATGCCGTGATCCTCTTGGGATTTCTTTTCTTTCCCTCATTTTTTTTAATTTCCTTCCCTGCTTTCTTGTTATATCTTCCAGTATTTGTGATTATTCTATTTTTCCCTCCCAGTATGTTTTCCTAAAATCTCCTCTATGTAAACAATTCCAACTTACCTCTTTCCTGACACATGGGAAATGCAGAAAGTGTCAAAAGTCACGGTTCTGGGAATTGTTGGGGTTGGATTTTTTTTCTAAATCATGTGTCTAGCTAAACTAATCAACAAAAAGGGATCTTCCACTTCAGATATGTCTCTCTGCATCTCTACCTTCCAACGGTGCGGTTGTGAACACTGAATATCCCTTCTGTGAAGGCTGCTGGAATTGAGTTTTGTGTCCTTGTTTCTGCTAACGATTGCTTTTCTTTCCACTCCATTTGTATCTGGTAAATGAATGTGTATTAATGGACTGAAAATACAACTGATCATCATATCAAAATGTTTGGCCTTGCTCTCATTTCTGCTTGTTTTGGGAACTGTGGGCACATTATGCTTGTGGGCCGAGTTCTGTATCTTGCATTGGCAGTGCTGCCCCAGCAGACAAGACATGATGGGAAAGGAGTCAGAATTGCAATGAAAAGGGCAAGACTTGAGTCATTTGTCCTAGGAGAGAGAAATTGCTGGAATGAAACAGCACAGAAAGAGAAAATTGGACTTCTTTGATTTTTAAAATCCTGTTTTAAAGGAGTTTTAGTAATCCAAAAGCGCTATGAAAGGCACAGAATTGTCTGTCTCCAAAATAGAATTAACTTGCCACTGTCCCCTTTAACTTTCAGTAAAGGAAATTCAGCATAGAGGAAAAAGCAGATTACTGTTGTCCTTCAGGGGGAGAGAGATTAATAAAGCATCAGTGGCATTTCCAAGCTCTCTTGCAAGCTGAAAACATATTAACTTCTGTGTTTCTTAGGTTTCTCATCTCCTTCCTCAAATGCCAAAGGGCTCTCTGCATCTTCAGAACTTCCAAATCCAATCTGTGCTCTTGATAAACACAATAAACCAAGATAACAGAGCCGGAGCTTCAGGGCAGGGGTGTGCTGGTAGAACTCAGGGAGCTGCTGATTGACGCTGTCAGCTTCTGCTGCTGCTCCGACACCTCACAGCTAATTACATGCTCACTGCGTCACACTTATGAGGACTTGCAAGCGGAGATAACAGCAACAGGAGCGATGCGGAGGCCTGCCAGGCGCTGCTGTGCGCAGAGATGCCACTGGCAGCAGAGTGGGTGAGAGGGTGATGGTTGCAGCAGAGGCAGGCAGCCCTGGCTGGCTCCCGCTTGCCAGCATCACTTGGTTTCAGTGCGAGCAGCGCAGGAGAGCCATGGCCTCTCAATGTAAGCTTATCTGAGTGTGAAATTAATGTGAAACTAGAAATGGTCCTGATCTAGAAAGTAGGTATCAGTTCGTAGGAAGGATTCTTTCCATTTCTATGTGATGTAGGGGCCCAACTTGAGGCCACTGTTGCTGCTTTTGCTGTGTTCCCTCTCCTATGCATAAGCATGCAATGCTTTTACCAGGCACAACTTCATCCACATCCATCAGCCGATTAAAAACATAAGCGAACAGCAGCTTACAGGCGGTAGCTGGCACAAACCACTGCGGGAGCGTGCTGCCTCTGGCCAAGGCAGAACTCACTTTGACTTTCCTACAGCCGAAGCACTCACTTGATGAACTACTTGCAAAGCCTCTAATTGGATGGCTCCTTGCTGAGCGGAGGTGCAGCCCACAGGTACTCTGAACACAAAGTGCAATTGCTGGTATGTTTAATAAACCTGTTCTTTCCAGGAGGGATTTCTTCATCAACTTTTGTATGGAGGCTACTCCTGCCTCCTACCACAGCTCAGCCTCTCCGTTGCTGATGTGTCCACAGGCATCCTGTGCCAGAAGATGGAGAAATCCTCTCCTCCACTCCAGCACTGAGCACATGTACTCTTTGGGCCTTCATTAGCCATGCATTTATGCACTGAGCTCTCAATAACATGTCAACTTTTTAGTGAGTGCCAGCCTTCTGCGTGTATGAAATTACTAATATGCTATAGTTGGTTTTGTACAGGAGGAAAGTAGGGAAGGAAGAAAGAAAGAAAAGGTTTTGTGAGACAGCTCTAAGGGCATGTGAAGAAACAGGTTTCTTCTCGCTGCTAAAAATCAATCTGTTTAAGTTTCTCTGCACTTGTGCCGGCCCTCCAGATTTTCAAGCACATCTCTGAAGCGCTGATGCGGTGGAGTGAAGGTTTTAAGAGCGTGAATCACAACTGCACTGAGTGAAATACTCCTTTTTTTTCTTTATTGGAAAAATTAAAAGTGACAGTTTCAAAATTGGTTCCACTGCTGTGATTGATTACTCAGAATATTTAGCTCAAAATTATTATGGCAAGATTTTCTACTGAGGCTCATGGCTGGGATGGAAATTAATTTGGAGAGGAGGAGGGGAAGTTCTTAGAAAAGAAATTATTCTGCAAAGGAAACTGTTTATACCCAGGATCAGTGATGAGTAATCTTTCCACATTCAGCCTGATCTCGATAATTAAACATCCTGTGAGTTCCCATTTGAGGACAAAGGAGAGGAGGCCAGGGAGATAGTGTTATCATGGCTTCACAGTTTTCTATTATCTGGAGATAACTGACGCTCAGCGAAAGCCAGGGAGCTGTGTGTCTGCTGCTCAGGAGCTGTGTGGTGCTCTGCTGGTGCCCTGGCCGTATGGTATGTTTAGAATTATAGAATGGTTTGGGTCAGAAAGGACCTTAAAACTCATCCAGTTCCATCCCCCTGCCATGGGCAGGGCCACCTTCCACTAGACCAGGTTGCTCAAAGCCCCGTTGAACCTGGCCTTGAACAATGCCAGGGATGGAACAGCCACAGCTTCTCTGGACAACCTGTGCCAGTGCCTCACCACCCTCACAGTAAAGAACTTCTTCCTAATATCTGATCTAAATCTATGCTCTTTCAGCCTGCCCTGGGCCAAAGGTTTGCGTTTAATGAGGCAGAAGAGCGCTGGAGTCTTGCTGAGGCAGATGTGCTGGAAGTCACCCATTGGGGATGGAAGGTGAGGGATGCTGAGACACTGAAGATAGTGTGGGCACAAGAGAATTTCAGAGCTGGACCCATTTCTTCAGCTGGAGAAACCACCAGGCCAAGCTATACAGTGGTTACACCTGGGATTTGGCATCCCTAGGTGCACCACTCTGTCCAGGCAGATGCCATCCCACCACCTTGGTCTTCAGTTTCTCTTACCTTTGCCAGGTCTTTGTACAGTCCCTTACATTCCTGCAAAAGCACAGCTTAAAAGCAGGCATATCGTATGGATGAACCAGTGTCTCCAGGCGGACATCTGTTCTTTCACCCCAGGCTCTTCCTGGGATGGGAGAACCAGGACCAGCACGGAAAGAGGGGACAAGCAGGCTAGGCTGTCACACAGGGAGACATTGACTTTCCCGGCTCCCTCCTGCCCACAGCTTTGGAGCTCTGTCCTGCTCCTGGTGTGCTGCAATTGGCATTTATATGATTCCTCTAGTTAATCTCACAAAACAAGCAGAAAAGCATGTTCTCTTCTCTTGGTTGCCTTCCTTATTTCATTCTTTATCAACCAAACCTACAGTGAAGAACCCCAACCAAGCCCTTGCAGACTCACAGGCTGGAAAGTGCATGTTGTACGTGCAAGACAGAAGCAGAAAATGCATCCTTCTGGAGAGGACTTGGGGTCTGTTTGCCCAGCAGTTTTAGATTTTGACTCGAAAGATGGGTTTGAGACTTCAGATTTGGGGCTTTCTTTACGTTTTAGGTTTTCATGTTTCAGACGTGCTTTCTCTTAAAATGGATACATGGTTTATGAAATAAAACATAAAACATTGTAACTTCAGAAATATAAACTAGATTCTGTATACGGACTTAATTTTAGGCAAGTGTAAGGCTTTCTTTATACAGAAAAGACCCTTTTTGGCCAGTAGCAGATGTGGACCTGAGAAACTCCAGAAAGGAAGGCAGCTGTAGCCGCAAGGTACAGACCAACACAGTACAGCAGCTGGAGGACGTTTGTCCTCAGGTGTCTCATCTTCTATATAGCAAATCCCAGATGGACCCCATATATCTGTTGACTGTGTGTTGACCAGCACATACTGACTGGAAAGAGTATAGCAGATACTGGTAATAGAATTATGTTGCCTGAATGTAACCAGATACTGGTAATAGAATTATGTTGCCTGAGTGTAACCCGTGAATTTAATTACATGAAGGAATTTAAGCTATGCTTCCTTGGGGCAGCACTAAAGTGTGACTTCACTGATGGGTCACTTTTAGGTAACATTCAGCCTGATTCCTCTTGAGCCTGCCACAGCCAGAGGGAGAGTGGCTGCCCTGCCATCCAGGTGAGTGCAGGGATGCTGTGCCAGGGGCTGAGTGGTGCTAGGCTAAACTGAACTGCAGCCTACAGCCTTCTAGGGACCGCATGATGGGAGTGAAGTGTCCATCTCCACACATGCTAGGTCTCCACTTCCAATTTGGGCTAAACCTGCCGTCGTGACAACGTTGGCTGCAGCTGGGGATGCACTGGAGCCATGGAACCCTGCAAGGTAGGAGCTTGGAGGCCTTTTCCCTGGGTGCTGCTCCCTAGCTTGGTGGGGAGCCCCCGCTCCACTTCTCTCTCCATCCAGCCTTTGCCTTCAGCACTGCCCATCTCCATCCCCTCCAGCACCAGGAGGGACAAGCTGGAGGCCTGATGCCGTCCGGCAGAGATGCACAGGGCTCAGCAGTGACACATCGCCAAGACGAGCTGGTGCACAGAGGTGGATTAAACTCCCCTGGGAAATCATTGCTGGAGAGCAGTGCTTTTCAGCGCACCCAAAACCTCCCTGGAAACAAGGCAGGGTGGCTGTGGTCCTCTAGAGGGCGCTGCGGTCTCGACGTGCTCCCACACGGGCGATGAGTGCCTGCTTTACCGGGTGGCTACGAGCCTCACCCTGAGGTGCTGGGTCCTGTTGGGACCCGACGGTCACAGCATGTAGCTAAGCACGTAACCCCACAGGGCTCCCCCCTCCACGGTGCTCCGACTCCAGTGGGAGCCTGTCCCATCCTGTCTCCACGGGATGTAACCCCTGTGGGGTGCATCCCTAATTTCCCCTAGCTGGCTGCACCAAAGATGGGGTGCTGCTGCGGGTGCTTGCAGGTCAGCACCTTCTCCTTTCCTCTGAGCATGGTCGTGCTGAGCCGTTTTAAAATCAGATACTATGTGTACCTTTCCTGTTTAGGCTTAAACACATTCCCTGCCTAAATTGTCACTCCTAGAAGGCTGTATTAGCTCTCAATTTACTCGCTGCAATATATATCTCCACTTTGTCTCCTTGCAAACCATATCTGTATGACATCAATTGTACTGGCTAAGAATGCTTACAAACCTATTTCCTGCTGCAGGATGATCACATTATACACAATTACACACTCTAGGAATTTCTTCTGAGATCCAGCTGGGTGCAGGCTAGAGTGGCGGAGGAGCCGGAGCGTGTGCGGAATAATGAATCATTCATTCAAACCTCCGCACTGACTTCAAGTTCTTGGGTTGTGCGAGCATGTGGTGAGCTGCACCAGCTTCTTATTATCCAAAAAAAAAAAAAGCCTGAATCATCTAAATCGTTCCAAATTTGGTTTCCACTGGGTCTACACGCTTTCTGTGTCTTGCCTTTTCATTACTATTATTTTTACTGTATCAGAAAGGCTTATGCAGAATTTATTCAAAATGTCTCAGCAGAAGTCTTCCTGAGCAGAGACATGCAGCTTCAAACAGACTTTCTCAGCAGGAGCAAAATCCAGTTGTCTCTGTCCACCAGGTTCCTGTCCTCAGAGCAGACCAGTATTGTTTGTCCTGCGTTACTGGTGATGATGGCAGCAGCGGCAGCACTATTATGCATTTGCATTGCAACACTGTGGTGCACCTTCCCAGGATCCTGTGATGCAAAGGGACCTATTCTTGTAGTGGTAAAGTCAAGATACTTAACGCAAAAAACTGGTGCTGCAGTGTGATCTCTAAACTAACATTGACCTA
>JANHGB010008527.1:0-31029 GCA_026283785.1 Coracopsis vasa
TCAGCACCCTCACAGGGAAGAGCTTCTGCCTAAGAGCTCATCTCAGTCTCCCCTCTGGCAGGTTAAAGCCATTTCCCATTGTCCTGTCCCTACATGCCCTAGTAACATGGAGCCTTAAAATTAGTCAAAAGTCTTAGCAGGCTTGTGTGGAGCAGGGCTTACAGAGATTGGGATTTTGGCCCTTGCAGTACTTCAATTCTTCACTGGAGTTAGAAATAAATGAGGCTTTTTCCTGCAGTTAAAAAAGGCACTATGCTTTTCAACAGAGTTCATCTTCCTGCTGTCACTGACAGCAATATACAGCAGAGGGACCCAAAGTCTTCTGCAGCTGCACTGGAGCATTGTGCTGCACACAGCAGGAACATGGTTGAGGACAGCCTCTCACAGTAGTGCAGGAACTGGGACACAGACTGACAGGGAAAAAGTCTTTTGAGCTCAGTCACCCAACACACCAATTAAACAGCAGCAAGACACGCATTCTAAAGGCTTTTTTTCCTCCCATTGTTAAAGGTTTTTGAAAGGTAGATGGATGGATCAGACCAGTGAATAAGTGGGACAGTGGTAATGCTTCAAAAATAGCATTCCCAACCACTAATAGATCCTTTTCTCTGTACCTGAAGGGTAAAATGTCAGTTTTCTTTGCCTGTTTTCTTGTTGTTGCTACTACATATAGCTCTGAAAATAGATTTTTACCGTAAACAGCTCCTGGGGGAAAGGTATAATTGATGATGGTGTCTTGTACAAAGAGGCACCCTCTTGGCAATCAGACTGGGATAGAAAGCCATTTTCTACACCATATATTTTAATTTTTTTTGCTCTCCACTGAAGTAAAGCTTTGGGGTTTCTTTTGAGTTTGAGTCTGTATTAGCCTTGAAGTATGTGCAATAATACAGACCAGCTTTGGCAACATTTTGTACACTGCACTGGTCTGAGTATGATACATTTCCTTTGGTACTTTTTCACAAGCATGTATTTACGTCTCTAATTTGGTCTTTTAGCTCACACTGAACTTAAGAGAGGTGATCCGGTGTTTTATCTCAAGTCAAAACCAGGACAGGGCTACGGAAGCAGCATTCTCAGAGGAGTCCAAAGTGTGATGCTTGTTAAAGAGCAAACATAGGAATAGCGTAAAACCTTCCCCTGTGCTTCAGGCACCTAATGACTTGGGAAACAAGTCTAACCATGACTGCTAACCATGAGCAATCTCAAGCTGCTGCACAACACATCTCACCCCAGCTGCACTCTCAGAGTGAGACACCATCCACGCAGCAATACACAACTACACAAACTGCAGTGTGAAGAAAGTAGAATGATCCCTGTCTGGCAATAATCTGAAGTCGCAGCCATACTGCCTTCTAATCAGATAGGCAGAGTAGCAAAAAAAACACAAGCTCAAAAATGAGGTTTTATTTCCAGAGCCTCTATATAGATATGCATGTATGTATGTATGTGCGCATGTGGGCAGTGAACAAGGAAATACACATCAGTGGCAGGGTTTTTTATCCAATATATGCCCAACCTAAATCGTGCACTTCTAAACCAAATTTCACTTAGATATTCATATACCACATCCATGGCTATTCAGATAGACACCTGCAACAAAGCTGCATACAACCCCCACATACCCACTTAGATCTAGAATACCAGGAATCTGCTTATTTTTTGAATCTGTGGTACAGATTTAGTGTTTCTACACACTATAACCTACAGATTTCATGAAAAATTACCCCTTTCAGCTACAGAAAGAAACCTTCTAAAGTGAAACCAGGAATTTCATAACACAGCAAAAATCTACCTCCTCCTTCCCCAGCCCATGTTGATGTAACTTGTGGTATAACACAAGTGATGTTGAGCAACATGGACTAGAAGTATGCTGGGAGTGAGTACAAAATGAAGTTTTGTTCCTTGACTACCAATGGCATCTCAAAATCTTTAACTGGCTTACTTCATGGTTCCAAAAGCAAGCAAGTTAATGTTATTAAGGAGTATATTTCCTTTCACCTGATCATCTTACTCCCTCTTCTACTCCCATCAGACTTCTCTACCACCTACTACGCATGTACAAGGATGCCCTCACAGCCTCGCTCAGGGTCAGACGGACTGAGCTACAGCTTCAGGATCTTTTCAAAAAGAACACCTACTTTATCGTTACCACTTCAGTGTTTCAGATGAGGCCTTTGAAACCAAGAGATCTATTTTAAAATAATGACTGTCTAACAGTTCACTTGATGATCTTCTATATCTATAAATGTCATCTTCTGCCACCACCCCCCAAAGTAAATAACAACATGAGTCTGTGATGTTGGAAGCTGCTGCACTCGAGAAGTACCAAATAGTTTGAGAATCAAAAGAAAAAACGAATGAGCTCTAACTATATTGTTGAAGAAACTGTATTTAAACTGCCACAGCTGACAAGCTCAGTCAGAGACACAAAATAGATCAGATTTCTACCAGTGGGCTGTTCACTTCCATGGCAAAAACGATCCAACCATCCTCTCCAGATGGCAAAGGCAATGTGAAATCCTTATGCCAGCACAGAAAGTAGAACAATGAATTTTTTAAAATCTGGTTACATATAATAAAGTCTAGAGTAGCTCCACTGATGACACTGGGGTGAATTCCTGTTTATTTACTCGGACTGAGAGCAGAGTTGAAGCCTGTGTATTCAGTCGCAAAGCTGACTGTGCTTTGGAAAAGATTTACTGCAGATAAGCAGCCGTTTAGGCACCAATACCCTTCTCTTGAAGGCAGGTTAACTGCTTAAGTGAGGACTAGCCTCCCAGACATCAAGAAGCAAATACTTGAGGTTTAAGTTCTTGTATTTCAAAGAAGATGCACCAGTAGAAATGCTTATTTTGACATATAAATTGATGAAAAAATATCAAACTGGCATTTATGCTGGGCATTAAAAATGTACTTAAGTATCACTGAAGCCAGTGCTTAAAGCCATACATTCCAACATCATCATATCAGTCACTACACTTCTGAGAACATTTAGGGGTTTTAGGCCTAGGGCATTTTCTTACAGACACACAAAGCAGAATACAAATGGGTCCAAACATTGCTAAGAGCAGAAGAACCCTAACCTATCCCAAACCCCATAGTGACAATCAAAGTAGCAAAAGCACTGATAAAGCAAGCTGTAAAGCTTCTACCTCCAAACCTCAGGAGCAGAAAGAATGATATAACCAGTTACTAAACAAAAGCAGAAGTAAGTAGATCAGGCAATTATTTGGAATAAGCACAATGCTGAAAATAACATTTAATCTAATTAACTTTTTAAATACTTGAGGACTAAACCCACTGCTTCTAAAGGTCTCCTTACAGCCTCAATTATACTGCGTTTTGCCCCTATTATGCCTTACAACTATGCAGTGCTGTGTCATCAATACACATTTGCTCATTTAATTATTCTTTGCAACAAAGGCCAAAATTTACTTGGAATTTACATTTTAATTGGAAAAAGTCTTACTTGATCAGTAAGATCTGTCCAAGTAAAAGGATAATTCTTGGATTTCACACTACAGCAAAGTGAATAACATCATCATTTAATTGATTTGTATGTTTACAAGATTTAATATAGTAGTTGATACTGAAGAATACGTGACATGTAGGTTGTATCTAGCACTTATGTATAAGAAATATTAGCACTTGAAGTCTGAAAGCCCCATAGCCTAATTCTTGATTTCTGGAGGACAGAAAACATCCTGAACTGGTTCCTTTCCCACAGCTCTATGCTCTGAGTTTCTGAACTTGCATTAACAAGGTGATTCCCAATATCATTCTTTCACTAAACAGGACACTCCTAATAGTACCCAGTATCTTAATGGATAATCTCCTAAGGGGCTTGATGCTCCTAGAAAGCTGTGGAGCTTGGAGACTTAAGCCAACAGATTTCAAACCCTGCCATATGCATAACACATCTTACAGCAAGAAAAAGTACAAATTTTGTTGATTCTTCACAGAGTCTTCTACATACTTGAGTTAGAAGGTGTCCAATACAATAATCAGGTATTTTTCTTACTTGTTTTGAAACTTTGTGCTCTGTCAAGTACTTTTTTGTATTCAGACCGTGGTAAGCAGTAGACTCTTTCCATACAATCTACATAACCAGAGAGTAAAGATGGCTCCTGGAATCAAACCAATACTGCTAACTACTTTTTGCTGATATATCTAGTTCTGTGGCACCAGAAAAGGATCAAATGGTACTGACAGCTCTCTATACCTTCCTGAAGGACACTACTCTGTCCACCAAAATGTACCTGCCAGAAAAGGGCATAAGGAAAGAGAAGCCTTTATGAGTCATTGGCAGAGCTTTTCAACAGGAAGATTTTGGAACTTTTGAGAGACAAGAGCTACCTCTCTGCGACTTTTAATAGCTGCAAGTCTTCCCACTGACTTTAGTGAGCTTAATGGAGCAACAGAAAGGCGACTGCTAAGGGGACAGTGAAGCACTCAAGCAGTTTTAATGCAGACTTAAATCTTACTGAATTCAGTGGGAATCCTACACACTTATACTACATCCATTACCTTGCACCAAAATATATTTCAACAGTGCTTAGAACACCATGAGTAACATTTGTCACTTACTTACGTCCTCTCAGTAGGGGGAAAAGTATCTGCGGGTCAGTTGTTACCCACCTATACGCACACAGATTCGTTGGCAAATGTCAAGATGATGCGCATCTTGCATTTGAAGCATAAAGTGAGCAGATTTGTCAAGGTCTGTGGTTTCTTTCTAGAAGATAATAGTGATGGATGCATCACTCAGATGTATGATTTGTTTGATCAAACATGGATGCCTGCAGTGTAGATCTAAGTCATTTATTCATCTCTCTTCATAATCAATGGAGGCACAATTCATCACTCTAAATGTGTATCTCTGTAACGGGCTGGACACTCTGGTAGTGTCTCATTCTCTCCAGTGACTATGAAGTGAGCTATGCTGTGACCAGCCTCAGAGTGAGCATCTGACAGGCAAAATTTTACACTAGGAGAAATAAATGCTACCCTTGCCGCCAGGAAAAGCTCCTGCAGTTCCCTGATAAAATAAATAACTGAAGTTGTCAAGTGTACACATGCGTCTTCAAACAGCAGAGGCTTCAAGCACTGAGGAAGACAGCTCTCCACCTGATCATCTACTGCCCCATTCAGCTCTAACTGCTGTCACCTATTCTTCCCTTATGGGCTGACCTCATTCCAGACAGTTCTGAAGTTGTGCTTGGAGAAGGATGAACAGAACCAGTGACCTGTTAAGCTGCTTAAAATGTGGAATGTGATTATATATTGCCTTGAGTGGCAACAGTCTCTGGACACAGCAGCATGAACCAAAATCCCAGGTTTAGAGGCTAATGGATGGCTGCTATCAAAAATACAGAGACAGAGACTGAGGAGGCACAGGGAGACCGCAGAGCTAACCTTTTTCTTCAATAAAATGAGCCTTATCCATATTGTTTTGTAATTCATAATACTACAGAATGCACAAGTCTGTAGATGCTTCTCTGTTGCTTTGAATTGTGAGCACCCTGAGCTGGATTTATGCAACCTTGGTATGAGTTTTCAGAATGCAATGGGAGTATGCTAGACACCTCTGTCATGGTTTTCTGCTGGGACTGGATTTGCCCATTCACAAGGAAATCCTATTCAATAACCTTCTAGTGTCAATGCAGTCAGAATTAATCATGTCCTCCATTACACAGGGGATAAGTTTCCATATACCACAGGAATATGCTGCAGCCTTGGCAGATACCCTTTCCCTGAGTTCCTGATTGTTTTGACAAGTAGGGTCAAAGTGTGTACCACAATTGCCCTGAATTTCTGAACAATTACAGTGTTTGGTGAGTTGAGGTACAGTAGCAATGTCTGACTGACGGGAACCATCTGCCGCATTAGCTGGAAAACAGATCCTAGTTGGAATGAAACGACATAGCTGGCAGAAATTCCTGACTTTTCCTATGATCACAATAAGCAACTAGAGCTGGATTCCTTTGCAATTAATAGAGATATAAAAAAACAGGTTAGTGTTACTTAGAAAGTAGTTTTAAACTATCAACTCACACTGCCCTTCCTCCCCTTGCAGTAGGAACACATCACAACTGTGAATTCACTTTAGCATTACTTCTCTTTTAAAACCATAAAGCATTCCCAATTTTTAACTAGAGGACAGAGGTACAGCACAGACTGAGGAATATACAGTATATTTCCAATGCAAAGGCAGCTTTGGGACAAACCAGAAAACAACCCCCAGCTTTGTACAGCTGTGTGTTGTAGGATCTTCATTCATTCATTAAGCCCTTTCACAGCTACACAAAGAACATCTGGCAATAGAGATGTGAAGAGGAAAGGCAAAGACTATCACTCTGCTCTGCCTAGCAAGCAATATCAACGGATTTTATCACTTTCTCTCCTGCCCTTGTATCAATAATGCCAGAGAAATTACTACCCTGCGATTTCCTTCCATGTCCTAAAACCAGTCCTCTATGCCAGCAGACATCAAGCACCTCATGCTACCTATTTTCTAGATGTGATTGCAAATCTGGGGCATAAACACTGGGTCAACAAAAAGTCTGAGACCAAATAGGCCAATATTCTACTGTTTCTACTGACTACCTTGGTACTGCTGCAGATGTGTATTACAGAAGAAAACTCTTCCAGTCAGTTCAAATTGCTGGATAATACATTGGTCTGCCAGCCTTCTGAACACAAAACTAAGTGGAAATCATTTTAAACTCAGTGAATGAATGCTTTAGAGGCAGGATATGGATTACTGAGATTCTGACAGTATTTCAGAGCAAGGAAAAGGCTGCTGCAAATTGACTAAGCAGAATCAAAGTACTCCCTTGTTCACAATTTAACAAAACCCAGCACCTAAACTGCATCCATTTGTACAACCGATGCACAAACCCAACAAATACAGGTGTTACTGCTTTCCTGGGAATGCACAGGTTTTCCATTTGGCAAAGCTTCAGCACGTGGCTTCTTGTCGAATTAGAATCTGGGGCAGAAATTAGACTTCCCTATTCTTACTACCTAACAAGAACAAACAAAAAATCAGATTTCCAAGCAAATCTATCTTTACGTTACAGTTGTTGTCAAAGTCGGTCTGGGAAAAAGGGGAAAGAAATAATAGCTCTGGATCCAACATTTAACAGTAATAACAAAGCAAATAAATGTGCATCTGCACATACAAATACACACAGGAAGACATTCAAACTAACCTCCAGAGGATCCACATACATGCAAAGTCTTTACAGATTCCTTGTTTTGAACAAAACAAAGATTGGCAAGGTGAAAAATAATTTATCTGTCAGCACAATACAGAAAGCACTTTGGTAAACTGAGATGATTTAACAGTGTGATTTAATACAGCAATATGCATGGTCATACATGTAGAAACAAACTATGGAAACAGCTGCAGATTAGGGGACTGCACCCTGACAAAGCAATGAAGGACTACTTGCATGGGCATGGCTTTTGTGACCGTGGACTATAAGCAGCTGGGTAGTGAGGAAGAAGTGTGAAGATCTGGGGAAAAAACACCTTCAAGTAACAGAAGAGTTCAATATGTTTAATCTGTCATAAAAAGGGATCAAGAGCAACTGCCAAAGCAAGAAGTCATCCATATGACTTCATCAGCCAAGTATGTGCAGGTACCACACACACATACAAAATGCTGTGCAGTTTAAGATACATTACTTCCCAATCAAGCTCACATAAATTGTGTGAGCATGCTAAAGAAATAATTCCATAATTAAGTACATTGATAATGGCTATTGGTACTACTTTTGTTACATTCTTTAGAAAAAATAACAATGGAACAACGTTAGCCAAAACTGCCCACCTGCTGTGTATGGGTGAGGCTTTAGGTATCTAAATTAAACAGCAGCATTCAGGCTACAGTCACTTGTGTCTGCTCAAACATCAACTGGTAACTGAACTCTTCCCAGATAGATATGTGTCCTCCATCCTTTTGCTCTCTTTTTTTAACTGACTTAAGACTGCTCAGCACTGGCTGTTGAAAGCAAGTCCTGAGCTAGCTCAACTTCAGTGCTTGTTTTCCAGCTTGGAAAAAGCAAACTGGCTCTTGCTAGGGCCTCTGTGAACAACCAACAACTTGTGTGGCTCCAGAGGTACTACTGCCCAGTGTGCCATGCATTTAGCTAGCAGTATGTCAATTCAAATTACAACTGCTCCGAGGAAAGAGCCTAAAAATAGAGGCCTTCCAGGTGGCTAAGCAGACGGATCCATTTGCCATACATGGTAGAACAAGTTAGCCTTTTCAGACAGAGGAAAAATACGGCTTTAAAACTAAATCAGAACACCGTATCTGAGAGATATACTCTAGCTCACCTACAAGCTGCAGTAAGAAGCAGGAGGTTAAATTCTACAGCTGATGGTAGACAAGTCAGGCTACTTGTTCCCAACAGAGTCTCTATTTCTCAAGAAACTGTATTACAGCATTCCTTAGTGCAGCACACAGGTGTGTTACCTAGATTCCGATACTACTTTCCTCACTATATCCGTCATACAGCTGCATGCTAAGCAACATGACCACAGGAAGTTTGTTCTTTTCCCTCCTTTTTCCTCAAGGTCTGAATTCTAAATTCTGTGGTCTACAAATAAAAGGACTGACCAAGAACAGCTTCTTAGTGTGGTGAGAAGATTACAAATAAAATGCTCATCTGACAGTGTCAACAAAATACCTCAATACAATTGTAAAAATAAATAGTGTCCTGCCACTGTGCGAAACGAAGAACAAAAATGAATATTGAGCAGCCACAGATCCAACCAGGCATAGCTCCTGTCTGTCTCCAAGCCAAATTTATAATTACTTTTTCTATTTTATCAAGTTGCAAGCAATGCGTATCAATGGAGAAAGTCAGCAAGAACAGTTCTGAAGTTAACACGAGTGTAATGGAGTTTGTAAACTCTCATATAAGAAAAGTTGTCAGCTGGAACCTGAACTCCCTGACTTGTTCTCTTTCATGGACAATGACTTGCCAGAGTCTTCTGGATCTTCACGCTATTTGAGAGAGCATTTTGAAATGCCCAGACAGAGCAGTATTTTGCCTTCTATTTATTAAGACTTCAGACTTTAACTCCTTTTTTGGCATTTCTTTCTTTAATGTTCTTCTATACCCTTGCAATAATATATCCATATACTTCAAAAAAGTATCATGATCCCTATGGCACATGACTCAGGTTAAGTTTTAGAAGCTGGAGCATACACTGAGATTCCCAGTTTCTAGTGTCACATTAACAGATACTGCCACCTTTCTTGTAAAAAAGTATAACTTACAAATTAAGAGCTTGAAAAATATTATGTGCACACTATGAGCATCTAAACTTACTGTCATCCTAGACCAAAAGAGGCAATGAAGTGGCTCATGAACTACTGCTGATGATAAAATTCAGCACTGGTGTCTATAAAACACCAGCAAGACGGCCTTCTCGGAGTAAGAGGGCAGCTGCTTGCCTGTGCCTATTTCATATGAACATACAGCAAGGCCAAGTCTTTGCATCTCTTCGTTGCTTTATAAAGTATCCCACAGTGCTCATGGAATAAGCAAATACATTATTCTAAGGCATTCCAAATGACATAGTTCATCACAACTGGATGAACCCTTAACTTTCACCTCTCAATTCTTGATTAGTGTTTTTTTCCAGAAAGATTTTTAGGGAGAAAATATTATTCATTTACACATTTATGAGCTGATGATAGAACTTCTAAAAACTGATCAAATATTTTGTGAAAAAATTGTTTTCTATGTGCTTTAATGGGAGAAAATTCCTGGCAGTTTAAGTCCATGAGCTTGGATATGAGGCTGCTGAGTTACCATTATGAATAGAAGTTGCTGTTAATCTTGTATTTCCTATTACAGCAATACAGAGTTACATTTATACTACAGGCAAAGACACCCTGTATTGTGAATCAGGTCAAAGTTGCCTGTTGCATGCACTTCTTACCCAATTTCTTCTTTGGCTCACAAGTATAAACTGGGGGGATGGTTACCTAAACCACTGCTGGTGCTCGATGTACAACTATTACACTAGCAAGTGACACCCGCGTGATAAGCAGTATAAATTGGTCAGATCTGCAAAAGAATCTCTTCTGATCTATAGAAAACTGCCACCTCTTGTATACTTTTTCCCCACCCATGCTGAAAACTGCAAGCAGCGTCTCCCCGTGGCCTGGCACCACTCGTTGGCCTCTGATTCTGAAGGTTATTCTCACCAAACTTGCAACCATTTTAAGGCAAGATACAAATCTGCATTTAAAGCATATGACAGTGTGATTCTAATGGTTGTCTCCCGGCATATTTCATGTAGCTGAGGATTTACCCAGTTTGTCTGGTTGCATTCTGACAATAGGGAATGATTTGAAAATCCTTCTTCATGGAAATAACAACTCTGTGATAAAGTTGTGTGAGATGAGCCAAGTTCAGAGCTCAGTATTGGGAAATCAAGTGGCACTTCATGGTATATATTAAATACAGATGAGTGGTGCCTGGGCTGAAATGATTAGGCAAATCTAGAAAAAGTCACTTAGCAATTAAGTAACAGACAGAAGCTGTTTCAGGACATGTGTTCTTTGGTTTTTTAAGGCTTATTATTAAAGCCAGTAAGAGACAGAGGATGAATGCAAGCATGCTGGTGGAATGAGCGTATGTCTGTTTGTGCGCAGAACTCACAAAATCCTAGTCTCCCAGCTGCTGCATATGACACGCTGAGAGTTTCTTCTCATTTGGGTTGTCTGGATGTTTTTAGAGAATAAATAAAGAGATTTTGTTTATCCCTTTTAATAGGATGAATGAAACAGCTTTTTTTTATTTATTTATTGCCTCCCACTCCTCCCCCTCCCCCCCCCCATAATATTGATAAAGACCGGTGCCTGGATTTTGGATCTGAAATGATTTTGTCCATGGCTAATATAGCATATACTTCTGTATGGTTTCTATTATTCAAAGAAGCAACTATAAAAGCATGATTTTAAACTAAGAAAAGGATCAAATAGTAGAAGAACAGTCATAGATGTGCAGGCTAAAGATCTGTTTCACTAGACTCCAGGCTCTAGCAACCGCCAGTAGGCATGGTCATGATGCAGTCTGCAGTGTCTTCCAACTCGCATTTCCTTTGACAAAGAGTGACACCACCTGTGTACATTCATGTTCCAGGCTGCACTTTTTCTGCTTCAGAAATGCCAGCAAGCTTGGGTCTGCTTTGAAGGTCATTTAGTGCTGTAGCTTTTGTGATACCTTACTTCTAACAAGTCTGTCTGACCACCCAGGGAGCATGAAGAAATACATGGAGGGTATGTGGGAATCACACCAAAATCATCTTTTTGGGGCAAGAAATGCCAGAGTGGTAGAAAGTTTAGGTGACTTTTAGATCCTCCAAAGCAGTTGATTTCAGAGAGTCACATTACACAGAACATGAAACAGATTCTGAGGCATAGGAAACATAAGCACAATATAAAAACAATTCCTTCCAGTCCTTTACCCTTTGAGTTAAATACTCTGTCAGCCTCTTAAAGCACAGATACAAACCAACTGGCATTAGCAACTGTTGGAATTAAGACATTTTTACACCTACCTTTAGAACGAATGTAGTAGAGCCTTGAAAACGTTGTTTAAAGCTAAACTAAACAAAACAAAAACCCAAACCCCTTGTTTTGCAGCATGTGAGGGGAAGAAGCAGCTTGAGAATGATCTCCAACCTTCCGTTGTGACCCTAAGTCTCGCTTCTGTTTGGGTATCTCAAAAATTACATTTTTTTCTTGATTTATGTGAGAGCTTATGTGAAATGACATTTGAGTTTGCCACTGACATCAGGTTGTTGTTACATGTTAGAAAATACCTTAATCTCTGGAATGCTAAGATAGGAAAACAAAGTATTTTCTATCACAAATGGCACTCCATCTATCACACTTAATTTTTTTTTCAGAGAATAACAACTAAGATTGTGTTTATTTGCAGCCCTGTCTATTGAGGTCTTGTGTAACAACAAATAAGACTGAGAGGCTCTCGTTCTTACCTTCTGTCAAACAATATCAAGAAGAAATCAGCTGAAGCTGGCAAAACTGTTCTGCTGTGAACTTGCTGAATGATTGGAAACATACATGGGTTCTGCAAAGAATGACAACAGGTCTCTCAATTTTCATGCAGGAACTAAATCAGACAGAACTAAGCTGCTGCCTAATGTATTAAAATTAACAAAAACGTAACTTGGAGTGGACAGAAGACATTCTCAATGATACTATGTGATACTATGCTTGGCTCTATAAAAACACGGGAAATCAAAACCTGTTCCTGTCCAAGAGGTACTAAGGCAGGCTCAGAGATGAAAATGGGTTATTATAAAACTGTATCTTGAAGAAACATCCAAAACTTAATAGTTCTTGCTTATTTGGGAAATGTTCCCAATAAAAACAGGGACAATGGTGGAGAGTTATGTTTGGCTGTCTGTATCATATGGGAGCATGAGAGATTGATTAGTTTATTACGATATACAGGAAGATGGCACTCAGGAACAGGGAGACATCATGTGCCTGATAATGATTCAGAAAAGATAACCTCACAGAATACTCCTTTATGTTGAATGCCTTTGAGTCAGTCAAATGCAGGAACTGTAATGTTGTTTCACACCGCTATTGCCAGTGAGATTTCACCAATGTAGGCTAAAGGGAACCTGACCGAAAGGAAAAACTGATGAATCACACGTATTTTAATTAACAAGAAAACAACAGTTACATTAGAGTACAGCAGAATTCCTACACTGTACTACATGCAATCCAGTATCGAAGCAGAAGTCTTTGAGGTCTGGAGAAAGAAGAGGTCATTAAATATTGTTTTAGGGTACTGGAGTAAACAAAGATTTCCTGTGTAACCACACGATTCTAATTAATATTCTTCTACACACACCGATTCTGTCATCTTTGCCAAGATGGGAATGCCTCCAGTATCTAATATTACACTGCAAATGCCTGATAACCCATTCCCTAGCTCAGAGACTCCTGGCATAGAATTTTTAACTACCTCTCCTGGAAGTTATTTGCACCCTGCTGCAGGAGAGGAAGACCTCCATTTTATATATGGTAAATATGAGTAACTACATTAATCTTTAGCTGAAGGTGAATATTCTGTTATATAAGCACATCCCTGCTCCTATAATGTGATTCATATTAATATAAAACATAAGGGAGATTAAGCAAGTAAATTAAATCATCATTCTGCTGCTTGCTTCTTAAACAGCATGGAATTCAGAGAACTAGAAGCTTCTTGTGTGGTGCATACTCCAGGTTAATGTCAGAGGGTCACTTGAACGTGGCAAGGTGGGTTGAAGAGTACCACATAGTATAATTTTTATTGGAAGGCATAGCAACTATTCAGTTGAATGCCAAAATCTCATGACATTAACAACTAGAGAAGACTTCCCTCTGCTTTAAATGGCTGTGTATTTGGGACAGGATGCTTTGAGACTTGAACCTATCTATCATTCAGCTCTAAGTGGTTCTAATGCGCGTTGTTCCAACTGAAATATTCTCCGTTCAGGCACAGAAAAAGAGGCACAGATATATTACACTATTTAGAGTCCTCTCTTTACCTGCTTCACTGAGTCCTACATCATAATCCAGTAGACTAGAAAAAGAATTCAGAATTAAGGTGGGTGGTGAGAATATCCTTTCCTGAGAACACACAAAAGTTCAAGACATATTTTCTTCTTTCTCTATGCACACATAACTCCCCCTGACGTAAGCTATGGGCCTGAGACTTAAAGAAAGAATAAAAGACGTATTTTCCCCTATAAGCTCACGGCAAGAGCTGCTAAAACCAGCTAAATGAGTGTGAGGGAAACTCAAGCAAACAAAACCAACCAAACAAAAAAATCCAACCTTATTTCTTTCTTTACAAAATCTCAAAATGTTCTGGTATATGTCTGGGCAGAAACAAACTTTGGTAGAGTTGTATCCAAGTCCAAAGTCCCTTCCATTATTGCTGTGTTTATAGCAGAACATACAGGCTTATGTTAGGAAAGATCCAGAGGTAATCAGTGCAAGACTTTAAAAAAGAAGAGATAATTACAGCTCCTGTCCATATCCAGGACTGTCAGGAGTTCAGCTTACAGTAATTACTCCAGGTCCAGACTCTTCTCATCCTGCTAAGGTCAGTATTTAACCAATGGTTAAATGAAAACCACACTTGACTGGAATGGGAAATATTGGCAATGGCAAGGACTATTTCTCCTTCTACGATCCTCATCAAATAAGGGGCATACCACAAATTGCTTATCTCTAATCTGCAGTCCTCCCCTCCACCCAGCTGTAAATTTGAATTAATTAATAAATGCCCTTATGTTTTCAAGGTCATGGCAAATGAAAAGCACTCAGCAGAATGGGTGCATTGACAGTGAAGGGTGTTTGTGGGTTGGTTTTTTTTATGTAAATGGGAAATCTGTGAAGTAGAAGCTCCTTTATCTGTGCCATGAGTGCTAAAGTTAGAAAACTTAAACGGAGATAAAGGGAATGCAAGTAAATTATGCTTTTAATAAATGTGACCTTCCCTAGAAAAAGTTTAAGGCTAAAGCCTTTTATGGAACACAGTCTCTAAACACATGATGAGGCCAAAGTCATGGTGAAGTCAGGGGTCTTCATGCAGTGGTGTCTTTGTCCCTGCTGACCATGGACAAAGTCTTTCTGCCCACACCGGCTGCTGACAAAGGATCTGGCACAGGGCTCTTCCACTTGCTGCACACCAGCTCTCATGTAGACAGACTTCTTTAACATCTCTATCCACCTACGGATTTAAAGCTTCTGATTCAATCTGGAACACTCCAACAAATCCCACGGCCAAGGACAATTGTGGCACAAACCACAGACCTACACTGGCTCCTTTTTTCATCACAGAACAAATTCTTCACATCCACATACATTGCTCTATGAGCTTCCACTGCTTCCTTGTAAATCTCAAGCATCCTCACAAATATATGAAATTCTACGAAATAATATAATATAGAGAATAAGATGAATGTGTCATTTAGGTATTGTATATATCTAAATACACTTGACAAGTCCAGAATGGCACAATTAGATAAACAGAAACAATATATGAACTTACAGAATCAATTTTTGGAGACACACTAAAACTGAATAAATTCTGAATAAAACAGCTAATTGAAGACTTCACTGGAGAAAGTGTTTTGACTTTGGAAAATGAAAAGGATCAGCTCCTTAATGTTCTAAAAGACACAGAGCTGGAAGTATCCTTGAATTCCTGTGGTGCTTAAGGTGCTCAATACAACCTTAATCTTGATACGGGCACTGAAGAGAAAAGAAGAGACTATGAAGTGTAACTGCAAATTACAATTTGAGCCTGATGCCTCACACAAGGCATCAGACTTCACTTGTACCTTATAACAATACTGGAAATGCTTTCAGTCAGAAATTCACTGATTTGGTTTCTGGCAGTCACTTGAAAATGGAAAGCTCATTACAAGGGGTAGATTTTGGCAAAGAAAAAAAAGTGGAACAGGATAAAACTAATGATTAAATTCAGTGACTGCAGTTCACAACAGTTGGTGAAGGAGGTCTCATAGGTGTGTGATGCCTGACACTCCTCAGGACAGCACAGGCTTTCATCTCAACCCAGAACACCACATGGTCCTTGGCTTCAAATTACTGCATAAGAAAACTCATCTCCCTCAATGCTGACATGTGCTGACAGAACTGGATGAAGATATTTTAGTGATGGGTACAGAACTGCTATGCCATAATCAAATACTGAGATGCTGTAATTTCATCAGCACTGAGAGATCTGGGCAGTGAGACTGCTGACTGCCAAATCCCGTTCAGCTGAAGGGAGGTATAACTAACTATGTGAGATATTGATTAATGGAATGAACCTGTCAGTTACTGAGGAAGCCTCACAACTACTAATAAAGCAACTAAAGCATAAGGTAACTCCATTTATTATAAAAAAGCAATAAATCAAGTATTCTGAATAAAACAATTTCACTAGCCTGTTATTCCTGCCACTGTGAGTAATCCTATTTCTCTCTTTAACAGAGTTGGGTAGAAGCAGATGGTAAGTTGCCAGTACCAGAGGGAAACCTCCAGAATTTCTGAAATGTACCTTTTGTTGCTCGTTTTATCCATTTCAGGCACCTGGTAGCCTCTATTTTTTTTAATACATTATTTATCCCATTTGTACTAGTTACTCCAGTCCATCCTTTGCAGTTGCTGCAAATCTACACTTGCACTTGACAATAAAGTTCTGGTAATGTGATTTTATTGTTGCTGTTACCACCACTTCTATTATTAAAAATCATTCATTTAGGTGGCTCAGCAAAATGTCTAGTCCATAATCAACTACTATAACAATTATTACCACAGCATCAAATCCATGTTGCACAGGAAAAGAATGGTTTTCTGTTCCTGCACAGACCTCTGCTTCCAGCAGTTTCTCTAAGTCATTAACAGGGCTGGGTACTTTTGCAGTGAGAGAAGTACTTTTTACCACTGCAGTCTGTAAAGTCTCAAGCAAATCTGAAGTACACCACAACGATGAACCCTCAGCACGTACATGGGGTTTGCTATCTCGTCTCTGATGAAATGCAATTTCACATGGCAGGCTCACCTACCAGTCTCCTCCTCCTACATTCTAATCTGTAATTTTACAAAATTGGCAACCCCTGTGGCCTTTTACAAAAACAATTTTAACCACCTTCCTACACGTCTACCCTCTGAACACAGGCTAATCTTGCAATTCCTCAAAGAAATCACAATCTGCAAGACCTTGTGCATCCATCTTAATGCAGTGCTCGTTTCTCTCTCTTCAAACCTTACTTTATACACATGTAAAAACATAACTGTCCAAAACCTAAAAGCAAACTAGCAGACCCTAGTTAAGCAAAAAACTATGATCAGAAAATTACAGGGTGCTAGAATCATGTTTAAGGTTCAGCATCCAAAGTAAACATGGTTGTGATTGGTACATCTAGATTGGTACATCAGATAAGAGCAGCATGAGATACTGCCCCGTCACGGTGCAGTTGCACTGGCTGAGCTTCACGTCTAAATAAACTGAGTATACACTAATGAGATGCCCCAACAAAGCTGTGAAGAAAAGAATTTGTACAGCCTTTTACACACTGCCTGGCTTTGTGTCCCCCTGTTAACTCCTTTTCACATGCCAATGCAATAATACATTGATGATCACTAAATGATTTTATGGGAGTATCTGATGCTCTAATACTAAATGATTTTATGGGAGTATCTGATGCTCTTGGTTTACTCCTGCCTCTTTCAAAACCACAGTTGGAAACTTTTGCTTTGGTAAAAGATTGAGCTTTTGCTTTCCTCCTGCTGAAGCCTTTAGCACATATGCCAGAAATCACTCTTCGAAGCTAAACACTTGAAGATGCTGCAAACAAACAACTTTCCACAGAACTTTAGCTGAGTTAGTGGGAAACAAACTCAGCCTATGTACTTACATACTGATTATGTATAATACATTATATATAAGTACTCATACTATCTTTCTCTAACAATAATATTCAGCTTCTTCAGTAGTTTCCAACAAAGTCCCACATCCACAGGCCAATTTTGAATGTTTGACAAGCACAGTCTGAGAAATCCTCCAGGGGAAGCAGTGATTAGAGAAGGCAACTGGCAGCTGGGAGGCCCACGCTGTATTCCCTGTTTTCTACTGATTCTCCTGGATGACCTTGTCAAATTGCTTAATGCCTTTCTGCCTGTGTTTCCCTATCTGCAAAGCGTTCAGATCAACACTGTAAAACTGTTTATCATGGAAATAGTTTCTCAGATGGTAACCTGGCTCTGGGGGTGTAACATCAGATGAAAACATAATGGCCACATAACATAAACATCAATCAAATATTTTCTAACAGGTGAAACCATCGCAGTTTAAGTCACAGGTTAACCTTGTACTTGAAGGTTTTCTTTCAGATGAGACAGTGTTATTCCATTCCATTTTAATCTTTTTTCTATCAGCCAAGCCAGCATTGTAAATACAAACCATAAAGGTAACAGAAAGTTAAAAACTAGCATAAACTCCTTTGTTCTGCTTCATTTATGAAGCATGAATACTTAGCCAAACTCCACTGTGCTCAGGTATGAGCTGCTGGCAGTAGGCGATGCCCAGAACCAGGATAAAAGCTACTGGCATATACCCTCAAGCATGCAGATGGTTTAAAGGCAGCTAGTGGTGCCCTGCACCCCTAAATCTGCCCAGGTCAGTTGGCTCTCACGCACCTCTTCCTGAATGGGAACTGGCTCTTCCATACCCCCTCAATGACCGTGACTCGCTAATGCACAGGTTTTTTTATTGATAATGGGTCAAGATATGTACTATAAATGGAATATGTAAGTGCAGTCTTGCCATGTCATTTCACTATCCTTATTCTCTTTTTCTAGAGCAAGTGCAGTACAACTAATTCTAGAACAACCCAGTAGCAGAAAGGAAGCAAACTAGAAAGGGAGAGAAGCACACCTGTGATTTATTAATCCAGCTGTACAAACCTGGGCTAACAACATACAATACGCATTGAAAAGAGAGCTCCTTTTTGACAGATCCCACTCCAGGTACCACAAAAGCACTACTGGAAGTTCTGTGAAGAACAGTGCCTTGCACCAAGAATCATAGAACCAGCTAGGTTGTAAAAAACCTTTAAGATCATCAAGCCCAAACTTGAAGAAGTGAAAATGCAATTTTGAGTTAGGGACAGCTTTTCTCCAGGGACTTGAACACGTTTCACCTGAGGAAGGATGCACGTTGCCATCGAGACCCGCTTCCACAGGCAGGTTCTCACAACACACAAAATGGCGGCCGCATGTAACACGGGCTCCAGGCTTGCTCTCTTCCTCGGCCCCGCTATACCGGTACACCCGGAGGCTGCTGGGAGAAGGCGGAAGCAGTAGCTATGCTCCCATTGGAGAAGTAACACCTTCGAGAGGAGAGGAACAGGACGAGACGGCACCATCCGGCCCAGCACCGAGCACCGCTGAGGGGAGCGGAGCGACACTACCTCAGCTCGCACTCACCGATCGCTGACAGAAAGACCCCCAGGCGCCCGAGCGCCCTACCTCATTGGCTCTTGTTTCTCTGCCGCCCGCTGATTGGTGAACTAGCACCCCCCACGCGCTCTTTCTCCCCTCCTATTGGCTCCTACTTCCCGCTCAAATCCGCTTTGCTACCTGCCAGCGGTATGCTGCCGGCTGTGGAGCGCCACCTCCCCTCAGGGCGGGGATGGCGGCGGCGGTGGCGGGCGGTGGTCGAGGCTCCGAGCTGGGGCAGGGCTCTGCTCCGGGTGACACCTCCCTCCTCGGCAGCGCCACAACGTGGCCCTTGAAGCGGTATGGCCGCTTCCTGCCCCCGACGGATCGCGACGAGGAAGGGCAGAACGCTGCCTCTTGGAAGGTGAGGGGCGGCGAGGGGAGGCTGGCAGCTCGGTGTGGCAGTGACTGACTCGGTGGGGTCTAGCAGGGTGGCAATAAGTGAGGTATACTTTTGCAAGTCCAGAGCTAATGCAGGCATCGGAGATATTTTACTTCATGAATTATTCATGTGAACACATCAATGATATGATAGTGTTTCACCGGTTTTTATTCCTTCCTTCAGCAGGGATCTGTGGTACTAAAAACTAGAGATGAAGTTGGAAGAACCCAGGTGGTTGTTTAAAATAGTTAAATCTGTATACAGAGTTAGTAAACGTGCCTCTAATCTGTGGCACAAGGTGCAGTGGTGAGAGGTAAATTATAACCTTTGAAACCTTTCATTTTGCACTAGAAATGGAAAAAGGAGATTCTGTGCTTACCAGGCTGGAGTTCTAATTTGTCTCTCTTTTAAAAGGTTTTTGAATCAAATGAAGAATCAGGCCATCTTGTCCTTACCGTGGTTGTATCTGGCCATTTCTTTATTTCCCAAGGGCGAACAGTACTGGTAAGTTTCTCATGTATAAAAAACATTTCTCCTCTCATGGTAGCATCAGCATTAACTTAATTTCCCTTCTCAGCCTCATGTTCTCTCCCACTGAAAAGAAAGTGCCAGTTTTATTTTGCTTATGGTAATTCTCCTGGGCTGCTTGGCTGCTTTCTCTTCGTGTTTTTCAGAACCATACCAAATGCATTGTTTCATACTGAGGAACAGGGTTTCTTCTGGGGCTCTAAAAGGTCTACATTAAGATGTAATACTAAGTGCTGTTGATGTTGAAAGATGTGTGTTTTTTTTTCATGATTCTGCCTAAGAAAACAGAGAAAATGCACTGTTATGAAACATTAAAAAGATAACTAAAATTTCCCATAAGATTTTCTGTACAATCCAGGTAATTTCTTGCCAATGGGTTTGGTTTAGAATTTTGGGTTTGACAATTTGGTTTATCAAAGGGTATGGTTTTTTCTATGTTGAGCAATATGATCTAACATAGAACTGGCATCCATGAAGACAAAATAACAACTCCAGAGTTGTGTCAACTGGTTTTTGTGTACTTACTTAAGCATGGCTAAACTGTAAAGGTTACACAATGACACCAAAGAGCTTAAAGGAAACATTCCATCTAGAAGGAGTTGGTTTGATCTTCGTGACAGAGAAAGCCTGTGCTGGAAAGTGGAATCAAGTGCATATCACCAATACTGAGTGATGATAACAAGTAGGAATTCACTAATAAATGTATTAGAAAGCTGGTCCAAACTGCTGGAAGGCACTATTAAGACAACAAACACTTGTTTTTAAATACAGAATGTATAAGAAAGTATGTTGTAGCTTTAAATATGTATTAGCTTATAAAATAATTTTTACTGTGCCTTTTAAAAGGTCTCAAACTTATAGAAATATCTTGTAAGTGTAGAGGGAGAACCAAGGATACACTTAATTGCTTTTGGCCTGTGTGTTAAGAATGCTGAATAGATAACAAATGAGCCAATGGAGGGCTGTCAGCCTGGGTGCCCCTCATACAAGGCATGGTATTTGGCTCACATATTTAGTGAGGGCAAGTTCTTGGAATGTTCTTAGATGAGGGTAAACATGGAAGCTGGAAAGTATTTTAGCAGTTCTGTTAAGGGAATCATTGAAAATCCAAATATTTAAAAGAAATGCAACTGAAATGAGACTTGGTGCCATTTCTTACCAAATACTGCTTGGAACCAATCGATGCAGAATGCACCTCTTCTGGAGCTGGTCCAGGAGAGGTGCATTATCCCCATCACACAGCTGTAACTGTTTAGTAACTAGGAGACTTACATTCCTTGTCCTTGAAATAACCACAAACAAGCTAACTGAAAGTAAGTTTTAATAACTAAAGAGCAAAAAAAGGCACCAACGAAAGCTTTAGCCTTTCAAAGACTGCACCTGGCAAAGGCTGAATCTGGCAAGTGACAATGGGCAGATAAAAGCATACTGTCATAAGGGATGAGTGCAGGAAGTACAAGAAAACCTTTATAAAGACTTGGCTGAGAAAAGCACTTCTTGCAGCTCTTAGGTTTAGTGGCTAGTGAATCTTTCTGGCAGCTGTCTTGCTTGAAATGCCAGATGAGGAATTTCTGAGATCTATCAGGTCTGTTTCAGCTTCTAAGAGACACTAATACATTGCAGTAACCATCACAGGCTAAGAATAGTGCAGAACAGAGGTGGAACAGATGTACTTGGTAAATGTGACTGAAATAGAATACTGAGTTTAAAAGAAAACAAAGAAAGTTGTTCCTTTGTTGTTTTTTTTTTTAAACATTTATTTTAACAATGCTTCTATACTAACCTTAAGGCTGACACCAACACCACTTTACTAAGTGTATGATCAAAGTTACACAAAACTGGTGTCCTAAGCGTTTTAAAACCTGACTGACAACTCCTTTCGTTGCACTTCTTCAAGTCCATGTAATTGGGAGCATGCTGTACGTGTGTTCTGTGCGTACAAAACTAAACTGGTGTGAAAGGCACTGGTATAATGTGCCCCATGCCTGTGTATTTCTCAGAGATTGAAGCAGTTCCAGGCCTCCCACTGTTCCTCTTAAGCATCCCTGACTCACTGAAAAACCTAGCAAATACCCACTCTGCTAGTTCTGAACCTGGGCAGGCATCTTCAGAACTATGTCAGGTTTCCTGTTTCCAAGGGATTTGGTCCAGCACATCTGCTTAGCTTGTTCCTTCAGCATATACCTTCCCAGAAATGTGTCCCTTTTCCCAACACTACTCAAGTCTGATAGTGATAAAATTCTTCTTCCTGGGATAATCCCAATCTACAGGTATCTTTGAAGAACAGTCTGTGGAATCTCTTTGGTAAAGCAGCCAGTATCATCAAACAGAAAGATGATTGTGGTGGTGCATCTCCCCATCCTCTGGACTGCTCTACAATCTCAGGAATTTCCATCAGGCCTTGGCCTTTGTGTAATGAGTTTGGTAGGGAAGCATTCCTTGACCATGCTGGGCACTGTTGCATGGTTAAGGAAAGAGGCACTGATTGTATCAGGGACTCCTGTTCCCTGACTAAGGTGGGAAGTGAGAAGGGGACAATCGGTTATCCCTGACAGCTTTGGAACACTCCTTCCCTGGACTGAAGTCCTGCCTACTAAATTATTTACAAGTACTTTCATATGTATTTATGTATGTGTTTGTATGTGTGTATAGATTGTTACAGCAACTATAATATATTCTAGTGACTCACTTTATAAGATCCTTAAACCTTCAAACTGCTGCTAAATGAAAAAGAGGTAAAACTTCCTTCCATGGTGAACTGGTACATCTGTAACCCTTCAGATATAAGCCATTGACCAAGTCTGAGACAAGACTAGATCAATGCAGCAGCACCTAGGCTCAGTAAGGAGTTTACAAAGCAAGGGGGTCTGCGCTGAGCCTTGTGATTCAGTGGAGGGTCTCCCTTACCCTGTGCTTCCTTGGTCCCTGTATTGATTCGTTTTAGTTTGATTTTACCTTGATTTTTCCTTTGCATACTTCATTCATATAATAACTAATAGCATGTAATAACTAATAATGTTGCCATTGAATTAAGTCATGCCATTATAAATCATATTAAAACTGCTCTTGGCTAATACCTTTGATGGTTATTCTTTGAGCAATCCTAAACCACGCATTTCATGACAGTGATACCCACGGAAAAGCCAGCACCAGCCATGATGTTGTTGGCCAGCAGCTGAGAACAGCTCCCAGTTGACTCAAAGCAGCTAGAACTCTGCAGGCCGCTGGTGAAATGTTACAAACTCCTCATTGAGATGCTATATAACAAAAAAGTTGCAATATTGAGCTGTCTGGTTATTGCTGTAAGCATAATCAGAGTGTAGAAATGGTTAATCCACTGATTTTTATCTCCCTCTAGCCTCCATCTGTCAGTTGTCAGAAACCTGTCACAATATTTAAACAAGCTTTGCACGACTAAGTACATATAGTTCTTTGGAATCTGTCACAGACCAAATCATCTCACTGGGGGTCTGTTCTAATGGACATTTTGTCACAGAAGATAATGCATAAGTTTCTGCTCCAGAGGGAATATATCAAGTTTGACAGAATGATGCAATTGTTGGAATGATTCAGCTTGTGGGTTTACTGTGTATCCTAATTTCTACTTGCTGGCCTAGGCAACTCCTATTTATTGCCAAGGTGTTCTCTACCATGTACATGCTGCCTCCCATTAAAATTCCTTCAGAACTGTTTCTTGCTATGTAGTAATTGCATCCTTTAAGTTGTTGATATCTAGTCTTTTGATCTATCTCCTAATTCCCACTTTTCAGACCTTTTGATGTACTACAGGCTCCTAGTTTTGAAGGAACTGGATAACAATTAACTTTGTACCTTGTACCTCTGCATAGAAACACAGTAAGGCACAAAACTTGTGTCACAGGGACACCACTTCCTTCTCAGCTTGAACAACTATATTGTATTTTTTGTCAGATTTCCATGGATCAATAATAAAGGGATATTTTTCCCCTCTAACAGTAACCCAGAATGAACTAAACTGCTGACTAAATTAAAGAATTCATTCCATGGTGAATGTTCCTATTTTATTAGGTTTTTTTACTGCACCAGCAATGGTAGAGCTGGAGCCCTCACCCTACCCCAACAATTCCTACATGAACCATCCTAAGTAAGAGTTCTTAAAAGAAAGTTTTTATCCAGCATCCAACAAAGAAAACTTATCAGTTGGATGCTTTTAGACTGGGTAGTACTGTAGCATGACATAGATTTTTATCTCTTCTTGTTTAAAATTGGCAAGGAATGTAGTAAAATCAGTGCATCAGTAAATGCAAACTATCTTGGTTGGTACCTTCTGATTTCTTTAGGCAGATAAAAGCCAGAGTGCATTTTTTCCTCAGTGGTGTGTGCATCTTACACAAGCCAAGATAGACCTTTTCAGCCACCAGGAAGCTCTGCGTTATGCTGATAGAATCATGGGTGGATGCTTTTTAAGAAGTCCAGAAAAAGTCCAATCAGTCACCTACTGAAATTGTGAACTTCCAGACTTCAGCAGTTTTGTATTTCACTTAGAGCTTTTCTTTGTTCATTCTTCTGCAGTGAGCAGTGATGTTAACTGAACTAATGCTTGCCTGGACTGGTGCTGAGCAGCTTCATAGTTAACACGGTAGCGTAGCTCCCAAGGTTTGCTCTCCTAGTGAGCATGGGTCCAACAACTACCTTTTTGTTTTGATAAAGGCATCTTTTATTGCATTGTGGAGTGGTTCTTTCATCAAACCTTTTTCAAGTCAAGTGATGATTTATGAAATACTAAAATACGTAAACTATGTCCTGAAACATATTCTCCTGTCAGTGTGATAACAAGAGGAGATAGCTTTTGTGCAAGTTAGTTACTTAGTAAATCATCCTCTTTGATGTCTGCCTTTCATTTATGTACAACATTCACTACAACTGCATTTGCACAAAACTGAGGTGAAAGAGTTGTGTGGAAATGGAACACGTCATTTCACTGATGGTTGGATTAACATCATCCATTTTAGGAAAAATATCCCAGTGCTCCTGATTTGATATCAAAATATTTTCTCTGTTATAGATGTATTTATGTATTCTTAGTCCTTTTTATTTTCTTACAGCAAGAATGTTAAGAAACCTTTCCCTTAAGGAATGGTGGCTCTTTAGAGTCAAGTAAGAATATGACTCTTCTATGATCCTATAAATATAGTATAAAATAGAGATAGTTACGTATCCTAAGAACTGATTTTTCTTTTTAGCACATACAGAAGACTACAGAATTATTTCCATGAGCAATAAAATAATAGAACACTTATGAATTCCCTTCTAGCAGTCTTTATACTAATGGAAGCTGAAATAACTGTTTTCTTGCCCAAAAGAATGCTACAATGTATGCATTGAGCCTCAGCACTTCTAAACAACATAGGTTAGTAAAAATACCTTGTGCTGTGTACACTGGTACATGGTGAGGTGTCGTAGGTTTGGAGAATGCTCCAGAACTGGTCATTGAAGTACTTCCATGCTCCTAGAACAAGTAACTGTGGACATGGTCAGTGTTTCCATCAGCTGCTCAAAGAAAACACATTATTTAGTTTAATAGGCAAACTTCTGGAGAATGGGAACATGTTCAAGATCACTTCAGATATTCTTTCATGATGCTGCCAGAGACATACTTGAAACTGCCCTAATGAGGAAACAAGTGTTTTCCTTTAAAAATACAATCTGCTTGTGTGCTCCACTACATGAAATGGAGAGCAAATGGAACAAAAATCCGTGACGTGTAACGCAAATCAGAGGGTGTTGTGATTTGTTTGTTGGGGTGTTTCTTAAACAAAGTTCTTCATTTGGAATTAAACTCTATAACATTTTTAGGGCCTGTTTTTGCTGCAGTGTTGCCTGAAACGCTGCCTATTTTCTGGTAGAAAAATCTTATTCTTGCATACTGTTGATAATGGAATTTTACAGGAATATCTCCACAGCATCTCTGTAGATTTGTGGTAATACTCTCAAGATACATCATGTTCTGTTTACCACAACTCTGATTTCCTTTCCCTCCTTCGAATCAGTACATCATGAGAATTCTGGTTTGGTGGTTTATTTGATGCCATTAATCCTGGTGCTGGAATTCTTCATACCTTACAAATTAAACAAATTACAATTGTGAAGAGGACTTATTTAATAGGATCAAATTAATCCAGAGTAATTGATTTGTGACCTGATCTTTTAAAGTGTAGACTAAATGTCCTTCCTGCCCTCCTGGTCCCCTCATGACTTCTAATAAGCTAACAGTGCTCTGGATACAGTAGATTCTAACTCATTAATTAGGCAGGCATGCAGCAGACATTGTGATGTTTCAATGCTCTCTTTGCAGTACCTGAAATGTCATGCACCAAATTCCTGAGCTGATATTCACAACAGTACCTTGGGTAGAGGAAGGTCCCTGTGGAATAAAAGAGGACATATGACAGAAGACCAGGGAAGTGAGCAGATTGCTAATGCTGCTCAGTGGTTGTACACTGCAAAGAAAGAGAAAGGTTGGAGTTTTTTATTAAAGGTCCTATGGTTGCTCTGTGAAAGAGGAGAAGGAATCTTAGTTTGATTTATGCAGTACCACAACGGTAGTGCAAAAATTTCAATGTGAGTGTCTATTTCAATATGTGCTGTGGACATGATTGTTTTGGACAAGCTGAGTATCTTTCTGCCTTAGCTTCCCCATTTGTGTTTGAGATAATGATGCATTCCTGTTGTAGATTTAGACTAGATATAAGGAAGTGCTTCCCTGTAAGGATGCTGAGATGCTGGCACAGGCTCCCCAGAGAAGCTGTGGCTGTCCCATCCCTGGCAGTGTTCAAGGCCAGGTTGGACACAGGGGCTTGGAGCAAGCTGCTCTAGTGGAAGGTGTCCCTGCACATGGCAGGGGCTGGACCTGAAAGAGCTTTAAGGTCCCTTCAACCCAAACCAGTCTGGGATGCTGTACATTGGTGATTGGCAGCAGTAGAGAGTTTTAAAGGGTCCTGATCTTTAATCTTCTCTTGCCCCAGTTCTTCTGAACCCAACTATTAGAATAGTTTCTAAAGAGTGGTGACAGCCATTAATAACACATATTTACCTTAGAGTTTCAAGTATGATATTGATCTGAGGAAATATATATTTCATATCAGGAACTAACTTCTACCTTTAAGCTGGAATTACATTTTTATTCTACAATCCTTAATGAAAGGGTTTTCCATTTTTCCATAGAGTAAGGAGTTTTTCATTTTAAAGTGCAAAGTGACAACTCTCATTCTCTGTTGGGACAACAATGAGTTAAAAATGAATATTTTTCAGATATATACAGGAATTTGAATTACAACCTATGTGTCAAGTATCAAGCATGCACAGTTGCTCTTATTATAACAACTTACTAATAACTAAATCCCTATCAAAGGGGTCACCATCGAAACACTTACTTGTAACCATGCTTTCCAACTTTGCTTAAGTTTTCTGAAAGCATCTCAGTTTTGCCTTCTCTTTAGTGTTCCATGTAATACTTGAAGATAATTTACAAGCTTTTTCACACTGTCTGCTCTCACATCCTTATTTTTATTGTCTTTTGACAGTCTTCTCAACTACAGCGTTTCTGTTCCGCTGCAGATGTTTATCAGATGTATTAACCACACTGTATAGATACCTGGAAGTAATACTCCTGTTCTTTTGCTGTCAAATTAGTCACTTCTAAGAACAAGTAAGGTGTTATTCAGTATAAATGTTAAATAATAATAGTACCTAGACTATTAGAGATCCAAAGCATTGATATTTGTAACTTAACAAACCACACTTTAAACCTAGACAAAGAATAGTGTTTCTGAAAGCATTTCTCGCTGTACCTCAGTGTGGTGAGCAGGCCCATGGTGCAGAGCTCTGGATGGGACAGTGGGACCTGTATCCATTTGGGGAAAGCAGCAGGTCATTTCAGCCATCCCTACTTGTTTCGTGCAGTGTTGCAGGTGGGTGCTCCGAGAGCAGAGGATCCCACCCTTTCCCAGCAAAGTGCTTCCCCACATCCCTTCTTTTGCCCTGCAGAGGCACTGTGAGGGGTACTAAGCTAGTTTTGCTCCCAAAGCTTGTGCTTTGGAAGTAGAGGATCACTTTGTTTCCTGGGGAATTGTGTGCCATGGTGCTGCCAAGCCTGAAGCAGAAAGGTGCAAGCGGGCTCTTGCCTGAGGCCTTCAGCTTTTCTCTCCTGCAGTCTCACTTCAGTTAGCAGACAGGACCACTCTGTCAGCTGTGCACTGGGATATTTATTAATACATACAATAAAATTCCTTTGATCCCATACTGAACTCATCATTTCTTCCACATGCATATTCCCAGGGTGTGGGATACCCAGGTGACTCCTTAATCCATCAGATTATGCACTGTATGTATTACATTCATGGTGAACTGGGAGCTCTTGACAACAAAATTCTATTTGCATTGCATGAGCCCATTAAGTAGCAGGCAAGCTGGTGAATGTGTCTCTGTGTGTGGCACCTGGGGTTTGTCTTTTTTAATACTGGTTGTAATTTAAGGGCAGAATCTGTAACATCTGTGGCAAAAAAGAAAGTTCTTCCTAAGCTATTGCTTACACATAATTCAGTTTTATTTGGAAACAGTCTCATAAATGAGTGAATCCAAACTGATTGATGGAAGGCAGCAGAGCTGAGCTGGTACACAACTAACATGTCTTATATATATATATAAATTCTTACTTAAGGTAGGGTTTGCCTAAAGGCCTTGCAATCCAGCAGGAAATGGAGACTCTGCTCCTGGGTTCCTGTGTCATTCAGCACCACAGGGTTTCTAGGTGATACAATAATAACAATATTCATACATAACACCCAGCACCTTCCAGCAGAACCACAGGCCTCAGCACCCAGCAGCTCTTGGAATGCTGAAATGTACAATCAGAGCAAAAGTATCTCCCAGTTAATGCTGGACTAGCTGGCTGGCAGGCTAGAGCAGCAGCATTACCTTCCCTGCCTCAGGGATGGTGGGATTGCATCTTGCCTGCTTCCAAAAGATTTGGGAAAGGTCTTGTTTTGTTTCCTGCTTCAGCTTAATTCCTCTCTGGGTCCTTCCTCTGAGAAACTTAGGGTTTTATCAGAGATGTAGGAAACTGTTTTCTTTTAATACAGGGTTCTTACAAGTATGATCCTGAAGGATCGGTGAACATTAATGATGGATCACCCTGCCATGTCTCTCTTCATATTGGAAACATTTGATGTCTTCTGTTCCTGCCCACTTCTAGGCTGCCTTTTGGTCTGTATTCCTGATCAGTCTTACACTGCCATCTGTCTTTGCTCATGGCAATGCTGCTGAGCAAAGCCCAGCTCGGAATGTAAAGCAGCTCTGCATGCTGCCTGCCCAAGAACAGTGCCACAGCAGCTGTGTTCTCTGTATTTCTGTCAGCCTGGTGAAGCAGCAATCCAGAGGGATACTGCTGTTTCCTTTGCCAGCGCATACATCCAGAGCAGATGTAGAGCCAGTTCATTACCTCTAGAAAGGCAGAAATGGACTGTAATCTCAATGTATTGCCATGCACTTGCCAGGATCTAGCCCACACTTAGCTTCTGGATGTTGGCAGAGATCCTCTCAGCTTCACACAAGGCAACAAGGGACAGGTTTTTTGTGTTCTTCTTTCTTGTTGCTCTGAATTCATTGACCTATGAACCTCAGAACTTGGTGCCTTACCACCCTGGAGGCTGTTGTAGCTGGTGTCTGAGCAGCCTCATGTCTGTGATCCGCTTTGCTTCTCTAGCAAAACATCAATCTTCAATGTTTTCTAGACATTCCCTGTAGAATTTCAATTATAAATCTACACATGATTGCTCCATGAGACTATAAAGCCAGTGCCAGCAGTGCCTGAGGTGACTTCTTGTACCAAAATAGAAAGGCAGATGGTTTCCCTGCCTGGACCTGTGGTAGATGTATAGTAACTTGCAAAAATACACTGCAGGGTGGATATGGCTTGTGGGTTTTGACCCTCAGGGCATGTAGGAAAAGCAGCCTATGCAATAAGCCATGGTCATTGAAGGCATTAGAAGTTCAGATAAAACAAATAGGTGATTTCCTCTCTGCCCTTAAATTTGGGATTTGCCCTTCCCCCCAACCCCTTGCTAACTAATGACCACGTGGCAGCCTGTGGAAGGTACCTTGGGAGACACAGTCCATTGCCTTGCCTTTTTATCTGATGTTTTCAGCTTCCCAAGGTATTTTCAGAGTGCTGAGCAGTCCATCTTGTTGGGAGAGACTGACAGTTACTGCAACTGGATATAAAGACATCTTCATCAAGTGATCCAAGCTGCTTCTTGTTTACCTGAATGCCATCTGGAGGAAATGCCTCTCTGGGCTGCAACGAAACCCACTGCGGGCCCGTTCTCCAGGTTTGCCTGCCCTCTGCTGCCCTCTCCGGCAACTTCACGGGATGAGGAAGGATTTCAAGCTCTGTTGTGGCTGTTTTATTGTCCATTTCATGGAGACTTCCATCCCATGCACAAATTTAAATGTAAAGTAGATATGAAAATTAGAACGTAATTGACAATGTTGGAACTGGAGCTACAGATTCGATCCCCTGTTTGTTTAAAAATGACATACTGGTAATTGTTTGACAGAGACTGCACAGATGCAGGTGACTCATCTTCATGAGGGGTTAAATTCCCTCACATAACAAGTGTGGACTTCTGAGTGGTGCATGTTTGCTCTGTGAGCAGTTTGTGTTCTGCTTTATTGCAGGAAGGTTTCTCACTGATTGATTCCCACAAGTGGCTAAAGATAGTCAGGAAAGCAGACTGCCTGCTCCTTCATGCACAGGCCAAGGTAAGCACAGTTGGGTGTAGTATTTCTAATCATAGAATCACAGAATGGTTTGGGTTGGAAAGGACCTTAAAGCTTATCCAGTTCCAACCCCTGCCATGGGAAGGGACACTTTGCACTAGAGCAGGTTGCTCCAAGCCCCATCCAACCTGGCCTTGAACACTGCCAGGGATGAGGCAGATGGAATGCAACTTCTCCCGGGTCCACTCCCGGGCAGTCTGCTGCACACTGAGCAGAAGGGTATGTTTGGCCT